>ML410701.1:93271-121017 GCA_005239525.1 Nicotiana knightiana
AGTCACAAGCTCTGTACTAAATGTAGCTCTATACAATGAAACATTGGAGAAATATACAAGTCTTCTATGCCTATACTAGAGTAGAAGGGGACTCATGGGATTCTGCGGACGCGATAGAATTACCTCGCGATCTCCTGGCTGCTGCTAGATGACTCCTAGCCACGATACTGAGTGATGGTACCTGGATCTGCACGTGGGGAAAACATGCGCAGGAAAGGGCGTGAGTACTCCACATTCGGTACTTCGTTAGTGCTAAGCCTAATCCCAGTCAAGTAGTGACGAGGTCAGGTTGAGACCCTACTGAGTTTGTAAACAAAAAAACAAGTCAATGTGTAATTTAAAACAGTGAAATACAGATAAACAATGATAAACAGGATTAACGAAGACGAAAAGATTTAATAACAGAAAGAGAGCCCTCGGCTCAGCACATCATATATCTCAACAGTAAATGTGCAATGCAGTACACGGGGAAAGCTCTCGGATCTCAGTCCATAGTCCCAATTTAAATATGCTATGCAGTACAAGGGGAAAGTTCCCAGATCTCTGTCTGTAATCCCAATTTATATATCAATTTCAGTACAGGGTGAAAGCTCCCGGATCTCGGTCCGTAGTCCCAATTTAAATATGAAATGAAGTACAGGGGGAAAGCTCCTAGATCTCGGTCCGTAGTCCCAATTCAAATATGCAAAGAAAAAGTACGTCAATTATGGCTTAATTAAACAGTCCAGGAAAATAACAGGTAGGAATAGAGTAAAACTACCTAAGTATGATGTGACTAGTAGCAAATAAGAGGAAATCAAGTTAGAACAGGTAGGCATGCTTACTCTTAGGCTATCTACTCAATTAATATAGGAAACAGTAATATATGAATGAAAATGAGCGTTTTCGTGGGAGTAAAAAAAGGATTTTAGCAACAATGACCCGTGTACGCACTCGTCACCTCACGTACACGGCGTCCACGTAACAAAATCAGTATAAAATGCCTAAGGGAAAGTTCCCAACACATAATTAGGCAAGCAACTTACCTGGACTGCACTAATCAACTCAATACCAAGCTCTTGCCACGAGTATCTGACTCCGGGTGGCCCAAATCTATTCAAATCGATTGCATGGTGTAAATATCACTTCAAGGGAACAAAATAACTAATTATTTATAATCTAATACGCAAAATTAGGAAATTCGCCCAAAAATTCCCCCGGGCCCACATCTCGGAATCGGGTAAAATTTATATTTACTGAACAACCATTCGCTCATAAACCCACTCGAACAAGAATCAACAGAATCTGACGTCTAAATCTCCCTAAATCCTCAAATTTCTACTTGGGAAAATTTCATCCCATTTCCATGGTTTTTCATTCAATTTCCTTGATTAGATTGAGGAAAATGATAGAGATTAATGATATATAAAAGGATTAAGGTCACAAAACTCACCCGTTGGGCATCCGAAACAACGCCGAGGCCCCCGGGACCTCAACCAAATCTACTAGCTGGCCCTAGTAACTTGTTAAAACTTGGTCGAGCCTTAAAAACACATCTCATAACATCAAAATCATCAATTATGCATAGATTCAAGCCTAAGAACTTAGAAAATTTCTAGAATTCACATCCGACGCCGAAACACGTCTAAACTCATCTGAATAACCTCAAATTTTGCACACAGGTCATAAACGACATTACGGACTTGCTGTCACTTTCGGAAATCCATTCCGAGTCCGATATAAAAATCTCAGCTATCGGCCGAAATCGCCGAAATTCTAACTTTCGCCAATTCAAGCCTAAATCTACAACCGACCTCGAAAACACATTCCGAGAACGCTCCTATCCCCGAAATAACCCAACGGAGCTAACGGAGTCGATGAAATTCCATTCCGGATCCGTCTTCACACAGCTCTAGCTACAACCAAATTTCTAAAGCTAAATTCCACATTTATGGACTATGTGTTCGAAATCACCCCGGATTTTATCACTCGACGCTCCGACAAGTTCCAATAACATAAATAGACATGGGAGAAGCGGTAAATAGGGGATCAGGGCACAAATTCTTAAAACGACCGACCGGGTCGTTACATCCTCCCCCTCTTAAGAAAATCGTTCGTCCTCGAACGAGCATAGAAACATACCTAGAGCTGGGAAAAGATGAGGGTACTGACTCTGCATATTCTTCTCGATCTCCCAAGTCGCCTCCTCGACTGGCTGACCCCTCCACTGGACCTTTACTGATGCAATATCCTTTGACCTAAGCTTTCTGACCTACCTGTCCAATATAGCCACAGGATCCTCAACATATGATAGATCCTTGTCCAATTGGACTGAGCCAAAATCCAAGACATAAGTCGGGTCACTGTGATGCTTCTGGAGCATGGAGACATGGAACACCGGGTGAACCCCTGCTAGGCTGGGAGGTAGGGCTAGCTCATAAGAAACTCCCCAACACATCGGAACACCTAAAAAGGGCCAATAAATCTCGGACTTAGCTTGCCTTTCTTCCCGAACCTCATGAAGTCCTTCATAGGTGATACCCGAAGAAAAACCCGATCACCAGCCATAAATGCCAAGTCACGAACCTTCCGATCCGCATAACTCTTCTGCTTGGACTGAGCTGTGCGAAGTTTCTCCTGAATCACCTTCACCTTGTCCAGGGCATCCTGAACCAAGTCTGTACCCAATAATCGGGCTTATCCCAGCTATAACCATCCCACTGGAGACCTGTACCGCCTACCATACAAAGCCTCAAACGACGCCATCTGAATGCTGGACTGGTAGCTGTTGTTATAAGCAAACTCTGCAAGAGGTAAGTATCGATCCCATGACCTTCCAAAATCCATCACACAGGCACGAAACGTATCCTCGAGAATCTGAATCGTGCACTCGGACTGCCCGTCCATTTGAGGGTGAAAAGCTGTGCTCAACTCTACCCTGGTGCCTAAATCCTACTAAACAGCTCTCCAGAACCGTGAAGTGAACTGTGTACCTCTGTCTGAAATGATAGATACTGGAATACCGTGGAGGCGAACAATCTCTATGATATAAATCTCAGCCAGCCTCTCCGATGAATATGTAGTCAGTAATGGAATGAAATGGGCTGATTTGGTCAGCCGATTCACAATCACCCAAATAGCATCATGCTTCCTCAAAGTCCGAGGAAGTCCAACCACAAAGTCCTTTGTGATCCGCTCCCACTTCCACTCTGGAAGCTCAATCTGCTGAAGTAACCCTCCCGGTCTCTGATGCTCACATTTGACTTGCTGACAGTTGAGACACTTGGCTACAAAATCTGCTATATCCTTTTTCATCCTTTGCCACCAATAGTGTTGTCTCAAATCCTGGTGCATCTTCGTGGTACCTGGATGGATGGAATACTGCGAACTATGGGCCTCCTCAAGAATCAACTCCCGAAGCCCATCCACATTGGGCACACAGATATGGCCCTGCATCCTTATCACCTCGTTATCTCCTATAGTCACATCTCTGGCATCACCCCGTCGGACTCTATCCTGAAGAACCAAAAGGTGGGGATCATCATACTGGCGCTCTCTGATACGGTCATGAAGGGAAGATCGAGCAACCACACAAGCTAATACCCGGCAAGGCTCAGAAAGATCCAATCTCACGAACTGACTGGCTAAGGACTGAACATCTAAGGCTAGAGGCCTCTCAGCTGCATGAAGGTATGCCAAACTTCCCAAACTCTCCGCCCGGCGACTAAAGGCATCGGCCACCACATTGACCATCCCCGAGTGGTATAATATAGTGATGTCATAGTCCTTTAGCAACTCCAACCACCTACGCTGGCGCAAATTTAGATCCTTCTGCCTGAATATGTGCTGCAAACTCCGGTGATCCGTGAATATCTCACAGGGAACACCATATAAATAATGACGCCATATCTTCAGGGCGTGAACAATCGCTGCCAACTCGAGATCATGAACATGGTAGTTTTTCTCATGGACCTTCAACTGTCTGGACGCGTAGGCAATCACCCTACCGTCCTGCATCAACACCGCTCCCAAGCCAATCCTCGAAGCATCACAATAAACTGTATAGGACCCGGAACCGGTAGGCAAAACCAACACAGGAGCTGTAGTCAGGGCTGTCTTGAGCTTCTGAAAGCTCTCCTCACACTCCTCAGTCCATATAAAAGATGCACCCTTCTGGGTCAGTCTGGTCATAGGCGCTGAGATGGATGAAAATCCCTCCACAAAACGGCGATAATACCCAGCCAAACCGAGGAAACTGCGGATCTTAGTAGCTGAGGATGGTCTGGGCCAACTCTGAACCGCCTCCACCTTATTCGGATCTACCTTGATCCCATCTGAAGACATCACGTGGCCTAGGAATGACACAGAATCAAGCCAAAATTCTCACTTAGAAAACTTGGAATATAACTTCTTCTCCCTCAATGTCTGAAGCACGGTCCTCAAGTGCTGCTCATGATCCTCCTGGGACCTAGAATATACCAGAATGTCATCAATGAACACAACGATGAAAGTATCAAGATAAGGCTGAAATATGATGTGCATCAGGTGCATGAAGGCTGCTGGGGCATTGATAAGCCCAAATGACATAATAAGGAACTCATAGTGTCCATATCTGGTCCTGAAGACAGTCTTTGGGATATCCGGTTCCTGAATCTTCAACTGATGATAACCAGAACGTAGATCAATCTTGGGGAACGCCCTAACACCCTGTAACTGTTCAAATAGATCATCAATGTGAGGCAATGGGTACATGTTCTTCACTGTCACCTTATTCAGCTGCCGGTAGTCAATACACATACGCATCGAGCAATCCTTTTCCTTCACAAATAATATCGGAGCGCCCCAAGGTGATACACTGGGCCTGATGAATCCCTTCTCAAGCAACTTCTGTAGCTGATCCTTCAACTCCTTCAAATCAGGAGGAGCCATGCGATAAGGAGGAATGGAAATAGGCTGAGTGCCCGGCAACAAGTCAATGCCGAAAACAATGTCTCTATCGAGTGGCATACCCAGAAGATCAGCTGGAAATACATCAGAATAGTCCCTGACAACTGGAACTGACTCAACTGTAGGGGTCTCAGTACTAACATCTCTCACATAAGACAAATATGCATCACACCCCTTTCCAACCATCCGCTGAGCCTTAAGAAAAGAAATGACTCGACGGGGAGTATACTCCAAGGAACCTCTCCACTCTAGCCTCGGAATCCTGGCATAGCCAACGTCACGGTCTTGGTGTGACAATCAAGAATAGCATAATAGGGAGACAGCTAGCCCATACCCAATATAATATCGAAATCTACCATACTGAGTATTAGCAAATCAACTCTGGTCTCAAAACCACTGATAGTAATCAAACATGACCGATATACGCGGTCCACAATAAGAGAATCTCCCACCGGAGTAGAAACATAAACAGGGGAACTCAAAGAGTCCCGGTCTATCCCCAGATGCAAAGCAAAATAGGAACACACATATGAATATGTAGAGCTTGGGTCAAATAATACCAATGCATCCCTATGATAAATAGGAACAATACCTGTAATGACTGAATCTGAAGCAATGGCCTCGGACCGGGTCGGAAGAGCATAGTACCTGGCCTGGCCTCCCCCTTTAGGGCGACCTCGATCTCCCCGACCTCCACCTCGAGCTGCCTGAGGTGGTGGGGTAGCAGCTGGGGCTGGAAGAATAGCTGGAGGACCTGGTGGAAGGCGTGGAGCCTGATAAATCTGAGGGGGTGCACCCTGATAAGTCTGAGGTGGTGTGCCCCTCCTCGCTCTGGGGAAATCTCTGATCATATGATGAGGGTCACCACACTCAAAGAAACCCCTCAGAGGACGTGGTGGCCGCTGCTGACTCTGAACTGGCCTGCTGGGCTGGCCAGTGATAACACCTCGAGCAGAAGGCACCTGAGATACTGGTGGTGCATAATAAGGCTCCTGAGGTCTAGGAGGAGCTGGAATACCGCTGGCTGCTGGGAGAGATGAATGAACAGGGCGACTCACAAAACCCCTACCTTAGCGTGCTGCTGGTGCACGAAATCTTAAAAAATGGCCAGTCTCTCGAGACCTATTGGCCTCTCTCTCTCCTCCCTGTCCCAAGCTACATAGTCTCAATCTTCCGGGCAATACTCACGGTCTTCTGGTAAATAATATCGGTCTCCAGCTCTCTGGCCATGCTGGTCCGAATACTGGGGTGGAGTCCCTCAATAAAGCACCGAACCCTCTCTCTGACAGTGACAACCGAAGCTGGTGCATGGCGAGAAAAATCACTGAAATGGACTGCATACTCTGACACAGTCATGGAACCCTGGCGTAGCTGCTCAAGCTCCGCACGCCAAGCATCCCTGAAGCTCCGAGGGACAAACTCAAGTAAGAACATCTCGAAAAACTGAGCCCAAGTAAGTGAAGCTGCCTCGTCCGGGCTACTAAGCTCAAAAGCACGCCACCAGTGATAAGCTGCTCCCCTCAGCTGGAAAGCAGTGAAAGAAACCCCCCTCGTCTCCACAATACCCATAGTACGGAGAATGCGATGACACCCCTCAAGAAAACCCAGGGCGTCATCCGAAGCTAGTCCGCTGAACTCAGGTGGGTGGTACTTCTTGTACCTCTCAAGTCAAAGCTACTCTACCTCAGGAACATCTATCCTAGTCTCATGCTGAGCTGGAGCTGCTGGGGACATATGAATATACTCTGGAATCTCCCCAATATGAACCCTCTGCTCAGGAGTACGGGCCGCGGGAGTCTGTGTCCCTCCTCTAGCCTGGGATGTAGCTGGAGCTATCGGGAGTAGACCTACCTGAGACAGAATACTGAAAGCACTCAAGAACTGGGCCAATGTCCCCTAGAGGTCTGGAGTAACAGTAGGAACCTCCTGTGCCCCTCCAATTGTAGCTTCTGGGGGCTCCTCTGCCTCTGCTCTAACCGGTTCTCGGGCTGCACCGCATGCTCGTCCCCTGCCCCGGCCCCGGCCCCGGCCCCTACCTCTGGTGGCTCTGACTGGGGTCTCGGGTGCCTGGTCATCAGTACGTCCGGTACGAGTACGAACCATCTGCAAACAAGAATAGAATAGAGTTTAAGAATTTGATGACATCAACTTAGCACGATAAGGAATTCCAAAGAATTTGATTGTTCTTACCAATTACATAGCCTCCTGAAGATAGATACAGACGTCTCGCAACGATCCGCGAGACTCTAATAAACCGTCTTGTAACTTGTGACTCCTATGAACCTAGACGCTCTGATACCAACTTGTCACGACCCAATTTACCCTCTAAAAGGTATCGTGAAGGCACCTAGTCTCCATGACTAGGTAAGCCTAAAATTTGCAGAACATGATAGAATCAATAAAATAAAGCCAGAAAAAGAACTCAAGTAGATACAACGTAGCTACTCAACATATATAGTTTTACTTCCCAAAACCCAGAATGTCACCATAGTCACAAGCTCTGTACTAAATGTAGCTCTATACAATGAAACAATGGAGAAATATACAAGTATTCTATGCCTATACTAGAGTAGAAGGGGACTTGTGAGATTCTGTGGACGCGGTAGAATTACCTCGCGGTCTCCTGGCTGCTGCTAGATGACTCCCAGCCACGATACTGGGTGCTGGTACCTGGATCTGCACATGGGGAAAACATGCGCAGGAAAGGGCGTGAGTACTCCACATTCGATACTCCGTAAGTGCCAAGCCTAACCCCAGTCAAGTAGTGACGAGGTTAGGTTGAGGCCCTATTGAGTTTGTAAAAAAAAACAAGCCAATATGTAATTTAAAACAGTGAAATACAGATAAGCAATGATAAACAGGATTAACAAAGACAGAAAGTTTTAATAACAGAAAGAGAGCCCTCGGCTCAGCACAACATATATCTCAACAGTAAATGTGCAACGCAGTACACGGGGAAAGCTCCCGGATCTCAGTCCATATGCCCAATTTAAATATGCTATGCAGTACAGGGGGAAAGCTCCCGGATCTCGGTCCATAGTCCCAATTTAAATATGCAAAGAAGAAGTATGTCAATTATGGCTTAATTAAACAGTCCAGGAAAACAACAGGTAGGAATAAAATAAAACTACCTAAGCATGATGTGACTAGTGGTAAATAAGAGGAAATCAAGTCAGAACTGGTAGGCATGCTTACTCTTAGGCTATCTACTCAATTAAGATAGGAAACAATAATATATGAATGAAAATGAGCGTTTCCGCGGGAGTAAAACATAGGATTTTAGCAACAATGACCCGTGTACGCACTCGTCACCTCACGTACGCGACGTCCACGTAACAAAATTAGTATAAAGTGCCTAAGGGAAAATCCCCAACACAGAATTAGGGAAGCCACTTACCTGGACTGCGCTAACCAACTCAATACCAAGCTCTTGCCCCGAGTATCTGACTCCGGGTGGCCCAAATCTATTCAAATCGATTGCATGGTGTAAATATCACTTCAAGGGAACAAAATAGCTAATTATTTATAAGCTAATATGCGAAATTAGGAAATTCGCTCAAAAATTCCCCCGGTCCCACATCTCGGAATCGGGTAAAATTTTTATTTCCCGAACACCCATTCGCTCGTGAAGCCACTCGAACAAGAATCAGCAGAATCTGACGTCTAAATCTCCCTAAATCCTCAGATTTCTACTTGGGAAAATTTCATCCCATTTCCATGGTTTTTCATCCAATTTCCTTGATTAGATTGAGGAAAATGATAGAGATTAATAACATATAAAATGATTAAGGTTAGAAAACGTTACCTATGATCCTCCTCTTCAAATCCCACTGAAAATCGCCAAGTTTCGAGCTCACAATCGATTTTGGAATTATGAAATTCAAACCCTCAGATTTTGGTATAAACTGCCCAGACATTTCGCACCTGTGACACTGGGATCGCACCTGCGGCACCGCACCTGCAGAAACCCAATCGCAGGTGCAGAACTTCATTAAGTGGCCTTGTCTCGCACTTGCGGCACCCCTTTCGCACCTGCGTGGCTGCACATGCGGAAATACCATCGTAGGTGCGGAAATTCATTTAATGGCCTGGGGTCACACCTGTGAAACCCCTTTCGCACCTGCATGTCCGCACCTGCGGAAATACCATCACAAGTGCGATACACCAGAACCAGAATGGTTCAGCTGTTCTCAATTCACAAAACTCCCCCGTTGGGCATCTGAAACAACCCCGAGGCTCCCGGGACCTCAACCAAACCTACCAGGTGACCCTAGTACCTTTTTCAAACTTGGTCGAGCCTTAAAAACACATCTCATAACATCAAAGTCATCAATTATGCATAGATTCAAGCCTAAGAACTTAGGAAATTTCTAGAATTCACATCCGACGCTGAAACACGTCTAAACTCATACGAATGACCTCAAATTTTTCACACAGGTCATAAAGGACATTACAAACCTGCTTTCACTTTTGTAAATCCATTCAGAGTCTGATATCAAAATCTCACCTATCGGCCGAAATTGCCGAAATTCTAACTTTCGTCAATTCAAGCCTAAATCCACAATCGACCTTGAAAACACATTCCGAGCATGCTATTAACCCCAAAATCACCCAACGGAGCTAACAGAGTCGACGAAATTCCATTCTGGATCCATCTTCACACAGCTCTAGGTACGGCCAGATTTCTAAAGCTAAATTCCACATTTATGGACTATGTGTCCAAAATCACCCTGGATTTCATCACTCGATGCTCCAACAAGTTGCAATAACATAAAGAGACATGGGAGAAGCGGTAAATATGGGATCGGGGTGTAAATTCTTAAAACGACCGACCGGGTCATTACAAAATAGCTAATTGGCTAATATTGGTAATATTTGGCTAATATTAATAATACTTTATGAATTGGCCAATTTTTGTAGAGGAATTTTCAGAAACCACCATTATTATGGTAGTGTATTCATTGTATTCGCGTTGTTGTATTCATGAATACAACATCAAAAAGCGCCTAAAAATCAGGTAGTCCAATTGTACACGCACATATACACATGTATTCGCGCCATGTATTTATCAATACAGCAGCAAAAAATGCCTAAAATCAAGGCAGTCCAGCTGTACGCGCATGTATTCACATGTATTCGCGTTGCTGTATTCATGAATACAGTAGTAAAAAATGCCTAAAATCAGGGCAATCCATCTATACGCGCATGTATTCACATGTATTCACGCCATGTATTCATAAATACAATAACAAAAAGCGCCTAAAATAGGGTAGTCCAGCTGTACGCTCATGTATTCACATGTATTCGCGCTGCTGTATTCATGAATACAACAGTAAAAAGCGCTTGAAATCATGGCAGTCCAGCTGTATGCGCATGTATTCACGCCATGTATTCATAAATACAGTAACGACAATCACCTTAAAAATAGGTATATCCAGCTGTCTAAGAGAGAGGAAAAATATAAATAGCGTATTTCATGCCT
Organism: Nicotiana knightiana; assembly: GCA_005239525.1. NCBI lineage: Eukaryota > Viridiplantae > Streptophyta > Magnoliopsida > Solanales > Solanaceae > Nicotiana > Nicotiana knightiana. Next base: position 103,680 of record ML410701.1, read on the forward strand.
CAATGGTAGCTACATAAAATAATATATTAATTAATTTATAATAAATAGGATGTATACCTTTGATATAGGAGGTAAAATTTCCATTTTTGTAATAAGCTAAAAATGTTGTCTTTAGGCCCACCACATTATGCTAGTGAGGACTAAGGGAGGGGATATTTACACCAGCCCAAGGGGCTTTTGTTGGCCGACCGGTGAATATCCGTGGGTGATTTGCACAAATAAGATTTTTCAATGCCACATTTAATCTTGAGGAATTTTCAGAAATCACTATCGTTTAGTGGCTATTGACTTTGTATAGCTACCATATATATAGTTACTACTTCCTATAGCTACTATTCAGTTGTTATGGATGTGTTTTTGCTGTATTCGTGCTGTTGTATTCATGAATACAGTAATGACAATCACCTTAAAAATAGTTAGAGCAGTCAAAGGCTTGATCCGTAAGTCATCCCAACCAAGCTCGCTACTGGGATATGGTTGGGTTGGAATTTTTTTAGCCCATTTAAAATTGAGGCTTATAAAGCCCGGCTGTAATGACCCAGCCGGTCATTTTGAGAATTTAAGTTCTGTTCAGCATCATAAAGTATTGAGTGGCTTCATATTATGTGTATCGACTTGGTGCGTGGTTGAATTCAGTTGTCGGATGATTCAGAGTCAAATCGGAAGAAGGATTCAAGTTTTGGAAGCTTAAGCGGTAAGAGTTGACTGAAAATTAACTTTTTTGTAAACGGCTCTGGAATGGGTTTTGGCTGATTTCAATAGCTTCATATGATGATTTTGGTCTTATGTGTGTCCAGATTTGGATTTAGAAGTCCGTAGGGTGATTTGAAACATTTCGACAAAAGTTGGAAAAGTTGATGTTTGAAAGGTGGAAAGGTTTGACCAATAGTTGACTTTGGTGATATCGGGATCAGAATGCAATTCCGAGGGTTGAAACAGCTCCGTTATGTCATTTGGGACTTGTCTGCAAAATTTGACATCATTCCAGGTTGGTTTGATAGGTTTCGGCACGTATTTTGAAGTTGGAAGATTTGAAAGTTCATAAGTTCGATTCTTGATGCGATTTTCATTTTTGGCGTTGTTTGATGTGATTTGAGACCCCGAGCGAGTCCTATTAGATTATAGAACTTTTCCAAGTGTTCAGACGGGGTCCCGGGGGCCTCGGGTGTGTTTCGGATAGGCTACGGGCCAATTCCTTCTATTTTTAAATTGTTGGTTCTGGTGTCTGATGTCCTTCTTCGCGATTGCGAAGTGTCTGCTGACCCACCTCATAATTCTTCTTCGCGTTCGCATTCGCATTCACGTTCAACCTCTCGCGTTCGTGAAGGTTTGCCTTTCCCTTCATCGCGTTCACGAAGCATTTCCTGGCAACCTCACATTCCTTCTTCGTGTTCGCATCCATCCTTCCGTGTTCGCGTAGGTCCTCGTTCCCTTCGCAAAGGGTTTTTTTTGCCGCTTTAATTTTCTTCTTCGCAAACGCGACCCCTTCTCCGCGTTCGTGATGCATACAGACCTGGGCAGAATATAAAATCTTCAAATCGAAGATTAGGCCATTTTCATCATATTTTGACTTGTAGAGCTCGGGTTTGAATGATACTTTGTGGGGTTTTCAAGAAAATCGATTGGGTAAGTGTTCTTCACCTAGAATTTAATATATTCCATGACTTTATATTTATTTTTATCATTTAATTTGTGTTTTGAGTTGAGGAAAATGGTGGTTTTTGAAGAAAATTTTCAAAATGAAAAATCATGATTTGAGGGATGAAATTGTATCGAAATTTGATAAGTTTAGTATGGTTGAACTCGTATTGGAATGGGTGTTTGGGTTTGGTGAAATTTTTCGGGTTCCAAGGTGCGGTCCCGGGGGTCGACTTTTGGGTCGATTTTTAGATGTTAATAAAGATTAAGACTTTATGATCCAGAATAGTTGCTTATGAGTTTTATTTGTACTTTGAAGTTATTTTGGTTAGATTTGAGCCGTCCGGAGGTCATTTCACCCGAGAAGTTCATTTTAGAGTATCGGTTTGTTTTCTTTGAGGTATGTACCTTGCCTAATATAGTGTGGAGGAACTAACCCTTAGGATTTGAGTCTTTTATGTTGATTGTAGTCCGTGTACGCGAGGTGACGAGTACGTGCTCTGACTTATTTTTATAAATTGGACTTTAGGATTCCTAGTTCCTTGAATTCATTGAATATGCAGTTGTTCTTGTTATGATTACGTTCATTAATTATTAATTTCACCTATATTTGCTTAATTAGAATCAATTGCTTCATGATCCACTCTTATTGTGTATTTGATTCATATGTGCCTTATTTGAAACTGTTATCTCTTCCACTGCCATGTTATCTTTTCCCTAACTGCTTATCTTTATTGATTTTGTTGTATCTCTTTCGTAATTGTTCAAACTAAAAAGAAACATAGATATCCTATGCCTGAGTTGACTTGCCATTATTTGGAATTATTTGACTCGTGTTAATTTCTTGTTGTTGAACCGTACATTGTGGGACCATTGTTGCATATTGTTTCCTTCCCTGTTGAGTTGTTTTTACTATGCCTAACATTCTTTATTATTATGGTTACTCCTTGTGAACTAGTTCTACCGTTTCTTGTGATCGGAGGTTCTTGAGTTGATTTATTTTTCGTACTTTGTATTGTTTTCATTATTGCTATTGTACTTGTCGTGGTGGTGCACGAGGTTTTTGCCGTGCGGTTTTTGTTATTGTGATGCACAAGGTTTCTGCCGTGCTGTTGTTGTTATGGGGATGCACGAGATTTCTGTCGTGATGTTGTTACTATTGATATTTGCACATGCGGCATGACAAGGCGGGATATATATATGTGGGTTGCGCATGTGGTGAGACAAGGTGGGAACATTATTATGTACGTGCGGCGAGACAAGGCGGGCATTTACATTACTATTGCACACGTGGAGAGACAAGGTGGGTTGTGTCAGGGATTGATTTGTGATGACTTGTGATAGCCTAGGGACATTCTTGTTGTTGATATTTGTGTAGTGGTACACTTACCTGTGTGAGGTTTATCTTGTGAATACACTTAGTTAAGCACTCTTATCAGATAAGAGGTTTTTCATATTGTTGAGTATAGATGTTGTGACGACCCGACCGGTCGTTTTGAGATTTTTATCCCTGATCCCCTATTAACTGCTTTCCCCGTATCTATTTTTGCTATTGTGACTTGCCGGGAGGTTTTGTTTTGGTTTTTGGAGTGTTTTGGGACACTTAGTCCCTAAATGGGAGCTTAAGCCTTGGGATTTGGACCATAGTTGTAACTGTGTGAAGACGACTCCAGAATGGAGTTACATCAATTTCGTTAGCTCCATTAGGTGATTTTGTACTTAGGGACGTGTCCGGATTGTCCGGATTCTACGTGTTGTCCGTTCCTTCTCTTATGCTTACTAGCTAGTATGAATTATGTTAGGACACTTGCACAAGCTTACACGTAGTTAAGCACTCTTATCGGTTAAGAGGTTTTTCTTGATATTGTTAAGTATAGATGCACACCCTTGTTTACTTGCCTTATAGGTGAGAATGGATCTATTTGGAACGTGAGTCGTCAGTGCGGTTATGAAGTGTAATGAGGGCACATGATTCCAAGTGTTAGGGTTCAGTTATTCAGACCCGTGAGTTGTGATTAGCTCGAGGTTCAGTACCTCGTGGAGTTTATTGACTAAAACCTTATATGAAAACAGTCGTTGTTGTTGAATTATTACTTGTCCTTTCTGTATCTGTGATATTCGGGATTTAGGTTGGGTTTCCGTTCATTCTTCTATATCATTATTATGGTATTCCGCTGATACTCGTTATTTTCCTTTCTTGTTGTAATTACTGTATTGTTTGCCATATCGCGTAGTCTTTATGTAGATATCATACTCTGTTGTTCCTATACTTATACTTGTTCAGGTTATTTAGTCGATCAGGTGTCTCGACTGTTCCTCGTCACTACTTGTCACGACCCAAAAGCGACTGTGATGGCGCCTATCATGGAACTAGGCAAGCCACAACTCAACATTTCCAATGCAGTAAAACATTTTAAAAAATAAAGACGGAACAATTAATATTTAAAAAAAGCTTTCTTAAAATAGAATTTATGCAAAATACGATACAATTCATCCCAAAACAGGGGTGCCACTGAGTACATGAGTGTCTAAAACCAGAATACAACCTACTACAGTATCTAGAGAATAAAATTGAAAATACAGTTAGAATAAGGAAGGAGAATCAAGGCCCCCGAACGCCATGCAGCTACCTCGATAGTCTCCCAACTCTGATGCCTCAATCAGCAGTTGCTGTGACTAGAAATGCTTGGATCTGCACACAAGGTGCAGGGAGTAATGTGAGTATATCCAAATCAGTAAGTATCAAGTCCAAACTTTGGACTGAAAGGTAGTGACGAACTCAACTGGTACAGATAAAATGGAAATAATTGTGCAGAAACGTAGGCATGCTTTCAAATTAAATAGGCAACTCAAAACAATAAAGTAAAGTAGATCCTAACATTGTAAGGAATATAACTCTACTATCTCTACATGCCAATGCACATGTTGTAGGTGATGCACCATGTTGTCAGCCTCATGTGCTCACACTCTCGAATACTCAACCACTTAGTACTGTATATGGCCCATACGACCTTGGGAAGATCCATCCCGGAACATATACATCACTGACTATAAGTCACCCAGTACTGAGGAAGGCCAATCCAGCCTTGTGGAAAAGATCCATCTCCAGGTATCAAGTACTTCGGACAAGATTGTTCAGGGAAGATCCATCCCTCAATAATATCAAACGCGCTCATTAGGGGTGTGTTAGAGACTCCATATTTGATCTTATAGCCCAAATGCTATCATAACATTAGTATAACCGCTGTGACATGCAACCTGGTCCCATAATTGTCACTCATAATTGGCTCTCAGCCTCACTCAGTCATTAATCACTCCAGTCTCACTCATGGGCCCAAAATATCATGAAACTAGCTCGAAACAGTAATATGATGAATCAATAGATAACAACTAAGACTGGGATATGATATGAAATGTATGTATATGACTGAGTACGGAATACCAATAAACTCAGTAAAGTGACAGCAAGAAACAAACACTATGGGTCTCAACAGTACCAACATAAAGCCTAAACATAATATATAGAATTATTGATAGCTCAATTACTTTATCACATGATGAATATGGATATCCACAAGATATTATCACTACACAGTGCCATGGAATCAACCAGGTCACAATTCTCACGGTGCACGCCCGCACGCCCGTCAATTGGCATTTGCGTCACCTTAATACCAATCATATAACACATAGTTTGGGGTTTCGAATCCTTAGAACCAAGTTTAAAAGTGTTACTTACCTCAACTACGCAAAATCCTACTCCGAAATGCCTTTGCCCCCTGAGAAGTAGAGATTTTGACCACTTATTTGCTCTCTTTTACTTGCGTTTTAGCTCAAAAATGCTTAAAGGTATTCCCTAGAACTAATGAAAGCTGCTTTCTTGCAGGAATATTAGGAAACGAGCCAAAGAAGTGAAAATTAACTCAAAAAGGAGTCAAAATTGGAGAAGGACGAAAACAAGGCAAAAAGGCCTACAGTGTGGACCGCACAATGCTGTGTGAGACTGCATACAATGAGAGAGCACTATCATATTTCCTTCAGAGTATGCAGACCGCACTATTGTGCGGTCGCAGGAGCGAAAGTGCGTCCGTACTCACAAATGTGCGGTCCGCAGAACAGGGTCCAAGTCCCAGCCCAAGTCAAGTGTGCGGCCGCACTCAGAAATATGCGGTTCGCACAAATAAATGAAGTGCGGCCGCATCCCACTTTTATGTGACCGCAGAAGGCCTTGTTTACCAGTCAAGCTCAATGTGCGGACCGCACACAGAATTGTGCGGCCGCACAACCTCCGCAGGGGCATTTTTGTCAGATATTTCAGCTTAGTATAAATAGAACTTTTTGTCATTTTTAGGTTATGTTGTTTTAGTGTAGAGCACCTGAGCCATTTTTCTTTACAGTATTGAGTAATATTGTACTAGATTAGCTTCTAAACATTAGATTTTCTTTCCATAATCAATTATTACGCATTCTATCATAATTTCTTCTTTTATTTCTTCATTTTCTATGAGTAGCTAAACCATTAGCTAGAGTTATGACCCAACCTTAGTATGGGTACTTAATGGGTTATTGATTTAGGGCTTATTTATGATTGGGTATATGATTTTTAACCATGTTCTTTCTTGAATTGCAGAATTAATGGTTGCAAACATTGATTCATGCCTATTTGACTTAAGGCCTATTTGGCCAAGCTGGAGAAATCAGCTTATATTGAGAAGTGCTTTGAAAAAAGTACTTTTGGAGAGAAGCAATTTGTGTTTGGCTAATCACTCTGAAAAGCACTTTTGAGCAATAATTTATGTTTGTCCAAGCTTTTCAGAAAGTGCTTTTAAGTATCAAATTACGTATAAGGACATGAATAGATTTACTTAATAGTTAATATTATAAGTAAGTAAATAATCTTAAAAATGTGTTATTACATGCAATAATTAAATATTTTCATTTTATTTAAGTAAAATATGAAAATAAAATTTAAAAATACTTAATTCTTTTAATATAAGTTAAATATATTAAAAATCATTCAACAAATATAAAAGCATTCACCCCTAAAGTTACTAGTATATATTAGAAAGTTATCCTAAAAATAATAAGAAAATATTTATAAATTAATATCCTAAGTATTAGGTTTAACGATTATTTTGGTATATACTATTTTTTGTTAAAGGTATTTTTGGTAAGAAGAAAAGTCAAAACTGCTTCTACTTCTGCTTTTGGGAAGAAGCTACTTGTTTTTGCTTCTTAAAAACTACTTCTGTTTCTTTTCAAAAGCACTTTTTTCTCAAAAAAAGCTTGGCCAAACACCTCAAGTTAGGAAAAAAAAGTGCTTTTGAGAAAAAAAAGCACTTTTGGCCTCTTTAGAAGCTTGGCCAAACAGGCTATTAGTCTCTACTTGAGAAAGCGAGACTAAGTCTAGGAAAACTTGGCTAACTAGGAATTGGGGTGAACTCAAGAAATTGATATCCCCAATTAAAGGGTCGAACCTAGAGATAGTAAGACCCGACTAGAGCATTTATCACCTGCTTTGTGAAATACCCATTTGGACTTGAGAAAGCCAAATCGGGCAAAATCACTCAAACTACCAAGAGGTATAGAGTGAGTAATTAAGCGTGATTGCTATATTGTATCCCGATCAACCACATGTGCCCTAAAGCTCTAAATCTGTTAGGTAACCAACTAGGCAGAAGTCGCAACCCTAGATCTTTTATCATTTGAAAAACAACCAAAACTAAAAATATTGTCTCCTAGTTTTACAGTTGCAATCAATAGCTTAAAGTAGAAATAAGAAACAAAAATCAAGAATGTGGAAGTATAATTTAGGGCATATCCTACTTTAACACTAGGTTTATACCTAATCCAAATTCTAGCTCCCTGAGGACTCGACCCCGACTTGCGTTGGGTTTTTATTATTGCTTAAGTCGCCTCACTACCTATATTTGTGGTGTGAGTTTGGGAGAGATCAATTTTTGGCGTTGTTGCCGAGGAGTTAAACGAATTTAGCTATATATCTAGGTTTATGTGTGATTTATCTTTCTTTCTTCCGAGTCACTAATTTTGTTTTTGAATAGCTTATAAGTATGAAAATGGCTCTCAACAATGAGCCCATCGGGAATTTTCCATTGGGGGAGGAAGTGGACGATGATCAAGGAGATGAGGTTCATCCCGAACCTCAAGAAAATAAGCGAGGAAGACCACCTCATGATAATATTTTCGACCCTCCCCCACCTCCACCAAGAGCGGCAACCCACCAGGTGTTGCTGAATGAGGGTTATGCTAGTGCTATAGTCCCGCCCCGTATTAGGGCGGGAAAAGTCCAAATCACCAATATGATGCTTACACTACTTGAGCAACATGGTTTCTTCACCGAGGCTTCAAGCCAAAATGCTTACAAGCATCTCAAGGGGTTCGTCGATACTTGTTGGCGGAGCAAGAAAACAAATGTTTCCAACGATGCACTGCGTTTGAGGCTATTTCCCTTTTCTCTACGGGGAAAGGAATTGGATTGTTAGAGAGATTACCCAATCATTCCATCCATACATGGGATGAGTTGGCTGAAAAATTCATTGCCAAATTCTTCTCTCCGGGGCACATGGCTACACTACGGGATGAAATTCTAGCATTCAAGCAAGATCCCAATGAGCCATTGCACGATATTTGGGAAAGATATCGTACCATGGTTTAAGAGTGCCCGAATAATGATATGACCGAGACCATGATCTAACAAATCTTCTATAGGGGGATCAACACAACAAATCGATGTGTGGTAAATCAACTCGCCGGCGGGAACTTGATGAACACGTCTTATGCCGAAGCTTGTGAAATTTTGGATGAGATGGAAGATACTTCATCGGCGTGGAAAAATAAGGCCAATGTTCCTCAAGGGAACCCAAATGTAATTCACCTACACAAGGAGCTACATGGGCAAGCTATTGCTGAGTTGACAACCACAATGAACCAATTGGCCAAAGTTCAGTTTCAACAAGTTAAAGGGCCGAAACAAGTGAATGCAATGGAAGGTGTAAATATGATGATGAACAAGAGACGACAAAGAGGTTAACAAGTACAAAATCATCCGGAACAATTTGTGCAAGATGATGGTGGATATGACCAAGGTGATTCGTACAATGAACAAGAAGAAAAAGTGCAATATGTCAACAATTATCAAGGTCAAAGAAATTATGCCCAAGGACAAAAATCAACAACATTGGAGATCACAAGGAAATCAAGGAAATTGGAACAACCAAGGCCACCAAGGCAATTGGAGTGGTGGTAACAACAATTAAAGTAATTGGTGAAATAACAATAATCAAGGCAATTAGGGTAATCAAGGCAACCAAGGCAATTGGGGAGGCAATCATCAAGGAAATTGGGGTGGCAACAATCAAAGGAATTGGGAAGGCAATAACCAAGGGGGTTGGAGCAATAATAACCAAGGGAATCAGGGGTCAGGCTTTCAAAGGCCCCTGATATATAAACAACCAAGCAACTCAGCTCCATATCCGTCTCAAGGATCTAATTCTTCCAATAATTAAATGAGACGGATTGAAAATATGTTCAAGAAAATGATGGAGAAATGCTGACTCCCCACAACACTTCAATCCGCAATTTGGAGGTTCAACTTGGCCAAATCTCGTAAGATTTGAACACACGTCCTAAGGGGGCACTACCTAGTGATACAGTGGTGAACCCGAAGGGTGTGAACAATACAGGACATGACATGGCCATAACCACATGAAGTGAAAAAGGTGGTGAGGCAACTATCTCAAACCAAAGAAGAGTTGTGGATGATGATGTGTTGGTTCAAGAAGATGACATGCCAGGCAATGTGATTTGGGAGCAAGTATTAACTTGATGCCCTACTTTGTGTTCAAAACATTAGGAATTGGGCAACCAAGACCCACATCTATGAGGTTGCAAATGGCGGGTCGGACTATGAAGAGGCCATTGGGTATCATTGATGATATGTTAGTTCGTGTTGATAAGTTCATCCTTCCAGCGGGCTTTGTGATTCTTGACTGTGAGGTTGACTATGAGGTGCCTATTATCTTAGGTAGACCTTTCCTTGTTACCGGGTAGGCTCTAGTTGATGTGGAATCCGGTGAGATCACTTTCTAAGTGGATGATGAAAAAGTTGATTTCCATGTGTGCAAATTGATGAGGCAACCAAATAGCAATGAAGTTTGTTCGTTTGTGGACTTAGTGACCGAAGTGATTGTTGATGATGTTAGTGTTGTGATGAATGTTGAGGATACCTTGGAAGCTGTGTTGCTTAATCATGATAAGGATGAGAAGGAAGGCTTTGTGGAATGTGTCAATGCTTTTCAAGGAATGGGGTCATATACTTATGACCCCGAAAACTGTCCTTAGATCTTGAGAACCGGAAGACTCCTCCAACAAAGCCCTCGATTGAGGAGCCTCCCACTTTGGAGTTAAAGCCTTTGCCTTCACATCTCAGGTATGAGTTTCTTGGCCCTTGTTGCACTTTACATGTTATTCTTTCCTCTTGCTTGACTAACATGCAAGTAGATTTTACTTTGGCGGTGCTCCAAAAGAGGAAGAAAGCTATAGGATGTACATTGGCGGATATTCAGGGTATAAGCCCCGCCTTTTGCATGCACACGATTATTTTGGAGGAGGATGCCAAACCCTCTGTGGAACAACAAAGAAGATGAAATGAAGCAATGCAAGAGATAGTGAAGAAGGAGATCATCAAATGGTTGGATGCCGGAGTTTTTTACCCCATTTTCAATAGCTCGTGGACCTCTCCGCTGCAATGTGTCCCAAAGAAAGGAGGCATGACTGTGATAACAAATGACAAGAATGAACTGATCCCCACAAGAATTGTCAATGGGTGGAGAGTGTGCATGGACTATTTCAATCTCAACAAAGTCACTCGGAAAGATCATTTTCCACTTCCATTTCTTGATTAAATGTTTGCTAGGTTGGCCAGACGTGCTTTTTATTGCTTCCTTGATGGATACTCCGGCTACAATCAGATTCTTATTTCTTCTGAGGACTAAGAGAAGACCAGTTTCTCTTGTCCTTATGGTAATTTTGCATTCTTGCAGATTCCATTTGGGTTATGCAATGGACCGACGACTTTTCAATGGTGTATGATGGCCATCTTCACCGATATGGTGGAGGACTTTCTTGAGGTTTTCATGGATGATTTTTCCGTGGTGGGGAATTCTTTTAAAGAGTGCATGGACAACTTGGACAAGGTATTGGCAAGATGTGAGGAAACAAACTTGGTTTTGAATTGAGAGAAATATCACTTCATGGTCGAGGAAGGCATTGTCCTTGGCCACAAAATTTCAAAGCAGGGTATTGAGGTTGATAAAGCCAAAGTTTTGCAAACTTTTGGAGAAGGATGCCAAATTCCATTTCAATGAAGATTGTATGAAGGCATTCGAATTGCTCAAGTATAAGTTGACTACTACTCCTATTATCACCACACCGAATTGGAGCTTACCTTTTGAGCTCATGTATGATGCAAGCGATGTAGCGGTATTGGGACAACGTATCAATAAAATCTTCCACCCGGTCTACTATGCTAGTCAACTACTATGCGATGTAAGACCATGAATGATGCCCAAGGCAACTACACGGTGACCGAAAAAGAGCTCTTTGCTATTATCTTTGCTATGGAGAAGTTTCGCCCGTACTTGATGAGTACAAATGTGATTGTTCACACCGACCATGAGACGCTTCGATGTTCGATGAGCAAGAAAGATTCTAAAGCAAGATTGATACGGTGAGTACTTCTTTTACAAGAGTTTGATCTAGAGACTCAGACCGCAAGGGTAGTGAAAACCAAGTGGCGGACCACTTGCCTCTCTTGGAGGAGGAGGGGAGGCCAAATGATGGCCTTGAGACAAATGATTCATTTCCCGACGAGCAACTCCTATCTATTTTTATGACCGGGATGGCATGGTTCAATGACTTAACCAATTATCTTGTGAGTGGCATTGTATTGAATGAGTTCTCTTCAAACCAAAGGAAGAAGCTCAAACGGGATTGCCTTCACTAGTATTAGTATGAGCCCTATCACTTTCGGATTTGTACCGATGGTGTGATTCGACGTTGTGTACCGGAGGAAGAACAATTGGGAATTTTTTAGGCTTGCCACTCTTCGCCATATAGTGGTCACCATGGTGGAGCGAGAACGGCTACAAAGGTGTTGAGTTATGGATTCTATTGGCCTACTATTTACAAGGACACTAGCGATCTCGTCAAGCATTGTGATGAATGTCAAAGGGCCGGTGGGATTTCCAAGAAAAATGAGATTCCCCTCACCACCATCTTGGAGATTGACATTTTTGATGTGCGGGGCATTGATTTCATGGTTCCGTTCGTGAGCTCTTGTGGGAACACTTATATATTGGTAGTTGTGGATTATGTGTCAAATTGGGTTGAAGCCGTGGCTTTGCCCAACAATGAAGCTCGGAGTGTGGTGGCATTTTTGAAAAAGAACATATTCACAAGGTTTGGCACTCCAAGGGCCATCATTAGTGATGGGGGATCCCACTTTTGCAACAAAGCTTTTTATACTTTACTCTCAAAGTATGGTGTCACTCACAAATTGTCGACCCCGTATCATCCTCAACCAAGTGGACATGTTGAAGTCTCCAACCGGGAGATCAAGAGTATTCTGTCAAAGACCATGAACCCCAACCAAACGGATTGGTCGAAGAAACTTGATGATGCTCTTTGGTCTTATAGGACAGCTTACAAACCACCAATTGGTATGTCTCCGTATCGGTTAGTATTTGGGAAAGCTTGTCACCTACCGGTGGAACTTGAGCACAAGGCTATGTGCGCATTGAATAAGCTTAATCTTAAGTGGGATGTCACCGCCAACTTAAGGGTGGCACAATTGAATGAGCTTGATGAGTTCCGGTTCTATGCATATTCAAGTTTGTCCTTGTACAAGGATAAGATGAAGTACCTTCATGACAAGTATATTCGGAATAAGGAATTCAAAGAAGGTGATCTTGTACTATTGTTCAATTCTCGGTTGTGTATGTTTCCTAGAAAGTTGAAATCCAAGTTGAGTGGCCCATTTAAGTTATGCATGTGACACCCTTTGGTGCATTAGACTTGAAGAACAAAAATGATGAAGTGTTCAGAGTCAATGGTCACCGGGTGAAACATTATCTTAGCAAGGTTGATGATGGCCATGTTGTGGCGTTGCTTCATTTCAAGTGATTGATGGTAACCTGCATCGTGCTGCGACATTAAATCAAGCGCTTCTTGGGAGGAAACCCATGTTTCTTTTCATTTTTTTCATTTTTCTTTTCTTTAGATAGGTTTTGTATTGAGCTAACTGGTTTTGAAGTGAATTGTAGGAATGAGTGTGTATTGTAGGGACAATCTGGAAAAATAGGCCAAGTGTCGCCGAGAAGGGTCTGCGGCTGCACAATTCCTTGTGCGTCCACACAACTGGGGACCCAAAATCACCAATTCTCTGAAGTTCGAATTTTCAGAAAAAAGGCCAAAATGCGTCCGCATACACTATTATGCGGATCACACTCAGTTTTATGCGGACCGCAAAGTTCAGCTCATGCACAGGTAAAGAGTGCGGACCGCTCTCAAAATTGTGCGGCGCACTCAGGTCACATCTTGACCAACTTTGTTAGGGTATAAATAGGGCTTTTCACCACTATTCACACGTTACGCTCTCTGAACTCCCAAGCCCTAGAACTGTGCACCCCTAAAATTGTTCAAAACTCTCACTCAATTCATCAAGCTAGATTCTTACCTGCATCATTCACTACTGGTATTTCAATTTATGTAGATTTTTGTTCATTTTTCACAATTTTTTTTTGTTTTCTTTGATTAGTTTAGTAAATTTTAGGCCTAAAATGTCAAATGTGCTTAATTTGTGCTTCAAGATCATGTGGGTAGACTCATACATGTTTATTAGGGACTGGGTAGACCACTAATCTTGTTAATTTGTGCACACCATGCTTTAATTGTGAAAAAAATTGCAAGAACCCTAACTGAAGTATCATCACTATTTGAATTGTGCGGCCGCACACGTTTTTGTACGGTCTGCATACTGGGTAAATAGGGATTTTGGTTTGTTTGAAATATGCGGACGACACTCAAAATTTGGCAGTCTGTAGAAAAAGTGTGCAGCCACATAAAAGTGGGTGTGACCGCACTCACAATTGTGTGATCCGCACTCCAGTGTTTGCGTCCGCACTTCAAAATTGTGCGGTCTGCACTAGACAGTCTGCGGCCGCTCATAATTGTGCGGTCCGCATTGTCTCTTTGATGACTGATTATCCGCAACTATTCAGCAACTGTTTTACTTGCTTTGGATTCAAGTAACATATGTAACTTGTATTACAGACAATGGTTAGATCACTTGGTCGTGGCGATACATAGAAGAGGAGAGGTCAATCCTCCCGAGGCAGGGGTAAAGGCACTCACCCTCTTAGAGTGCAACCAAAACCTATTGCCAAGAAGCCGACCACCGGTAGAGGAAGGGCCACAGAGCCCTCAGAACCCAGCTCTTATGAACCATCAAGGGAAGCCTCTGAGGCCTAGTCTATAGAGGTCGAACCTGATTCCTATTCCCAACCACCTCAACCCACTGGGCGCTATCAATTGAGCAATGAGCCTACAGATAGTTCTTCTACTGATTCTGATGCGGGAAGCTAGGGTTCTGAGCCCTCCTCTTCACCTGCTCCTCCGGCACCTATTGATGTCGATGATGATGATATCCCGGATGATCGGAGAGGGGGAGACACTCAAGAGGGTGGTTTTGAGAGGACAAAGAATAGCGAAATGTGGGAAGATTTTCAGCCTGACAGCATTTAACAGATTCCGGGAGTTGTGTCCCAAGAGGTCGCTCACACTTGAGCGACAATTCTTGATGAAGGATTTGGATGTTCATAATCCAAATGTCCTTAGACAGTTCCAAGAGCACAAGGGATGGAAGTGGTTCACTCACTCGGTCTTGGATGCAAATGAGCACTTGGTTAGGGAGTTCTAAAGAAGGGGACAAAAGTGACGAGAGTGAGAAATTTGAAAATCCGTTTCGATGCCATCTCTTTGAATGCTTATGTGAGTTTTGAGCAAGTGGAGGCAGTCCCGTACTTAGATAAGTTAGCTCTGGGTGAAGAATATCTCCCTTCGATAACTGAGATTTTAGCTGCCCGAGGACCACTACCACCATGGATCACAGCCGGAGTTCCTATCCTTCGGTCCACCCTCAATTTCGAAGCTAAAGGGTGGAAACCCTTTGTGTGTAGCAGGATTGATCCTATCTTGAATAAGAACATCCTCCTACTTACCTGAGTCGTTCTGGTGGCTTCTATTATGGCGGGGTACCCGATCAATGTTGGTTACATCATCTAAACCAAAATCACATTGGCGGTCCAGAAAAGTGAAAAGTCCTACCCCTATCCGAACACCCTCATAGAGTACTTCAATGATGCAAAGGTGGAGCCAAGGCCATATGACATAAGGGTAAAAGATAAGAGGCCTTTTTCATGGTATCACTTGCAGGATGCGGACAATCCAAAGTTCAAGGGTAAGGACACTACCACCGTTGGTCAGTCTGACGAGCCATCGATGGTAGGTTCAGAGGTTGCTGCTGAGCCATCTACAGATCCCATGCTTTCCATAGTAGCCAGACCTTCCATCGGGACATCTGCCATGCCACCACCTTAATCTTCTAGGCCACCAAGTTCAGTTCCAGTGCCAGCCTTATCCACTTATCCTCTCACTCTTTGCAAGTCTCCCAGACTTTGGCGAGCCTCAACAAATGGATGCAGGCAGCCACTTCTAAGTTGTCTGACATATAAAATACTATTGCAGCGCAGTCCTCTACTCCAGCAGTGTCACAGGTACCTCCGTCAGTGGAGGAAACACTGAAGAAAATTATGGACAACCAGAAGACTATCATGGACACTCTACTAGCTCAGGGGGGGTTCCATTGAGGAGCTGGCCAAGCAAGTGAAGAAGATGAGAAAGTCCCAGGCTTTGAAGAAAGCAGTGGAGAGTTTTAGACAGGAGGTGAAGAAGTTAGCAGCAGCAGGTGATTTGCCCTTTGATCTAGTAATGGATTGGGGTCCATCAGTACCAGCTGACCCATCAACACCATCAACAGAGGCACCATCAGCAGAGGCATCAGTTGGCCATTCTGACGAGCCAGATCTCACTGCCCCCACTGCTGAGGAGATGTTTCAGCTGCTCACCAACCCTGTGGTCCCTCAGCCCAGAGATGATGACATACAATTAGAGGAGACGAGGGTGGTGATGTTGCCAGTCATCCCGATTCCCGAGACCATATAGGGAGTTTTCTTTACTCTCTACCCTCTTATCTTTTGATTTTGCTAAGCATTGAGGAAAATGCTTATTATTTTCTAGGGGTGGTCTATTTTGGTAATTTTGATGATTTGGATTACTGTTGATGACATTTGATCACATTTGGGCCTGTAATAACTTTAATACTCTTTCTATTTTTCTTTTCTCTTTATTTTTCTCCCTCATTATGTATATAATCATCCCTCTTGTATATATTCATTTGCTTTACCTTCAGTATTTTATTTCATAGCTTCTTCATTTTGCTTTCTTAATAGTATAGCTTCTTAGTTACTTTATTAACTTCTTTTTGATTTGTTAGCTTCTTTTTATGTTTTAGTGAACAATAAGCCTTTGGTTTTCTTAATGCCACGTTTCTTTCCAAAGGTGGGTCTTGTGTGAATCGGGTGGCTCTTTCTAACAGTGGATGGCGTGACAACCTTCTTAAGGGATTGAGTCAGTTTTTGATGTTTAGGTAGAAACAAGTAGCCTTAATTAATAAATAAGGGTCGAGCATGATTCACTTGGTACCAACACACTTAACTATGCGCTTATGATTAAAAATAAGTTTTCTTTTTGTAAAGAAATAGCTTTAGTTAGTGACCTTGTGACTCTTGTGTTGACTTAGGCAATCATCAGGTGGTTTAGTAGAATCATTAGAGATTTTTAATATTGAATGCGGTTTTTGTGGGCCCTCGACTCTATTTTTTTTAACAATCTGTTTGGGTGAGAGGTGATACGAGGCTAGAATTCATGGTTTAACATGTTATATGCCCAATATTTTATGTGCGTTAATGATAAACATACACTTTTTATGTGCATAATAGAGTCTATTTCATGTGTAGGTGAATTGGAGATGGAAATCGAGCTAAATGGATGCAAAACATCGAAAATATGCTCAAGAGGCGAGGAGGAGTGCACCGGGCTATAGCCGGGCGCCAGAGCCCAAACGCCTGACCCTGCCTGGCGTTAGCCAGGCGTTAGAGTTCAAACGCCAGCCTTAGCCTGGCGTTAGCCAGGCAGTAGAGCCCAAACGCCAGCCTTAGCCAGGCGTCAGCCAGGTGCCAGGGCCCAAACGCCAGGCCCCTGTTTCGGTCAATTCCAAGTTTTGACGAGTTTAAGTGTTTCCCGGTTGGAATAGAAGTCTCCTACACGTTTAGGGTTTGTCCTAAACATATAAATAGACCCCCCAAAACACAACATAAGGAGGATCAGAAGGCAGACGAAGGATTTGAAGAGAGAAAACCATTGAAGTGATAAAAACATTGATTTTTACATCTTTTATTCATTACTTTGTAGTTCAATTATGCAAGTTATTTTGAGTTTGATTCTTATGAACATGTCTAGCTAACTTCTTTAATCTAGGGTTTTGGTAGAACCCGTTGGGGAT
>ML410702.1:6467-22129 GCA_005239525.1 Nicotiana knightiana
AAAATATGTAAATAATCAGATAATTTAGGCCAAATATTAATAGTTAAGCGACCGTGCTAGAACCACGGAACTCGGGAATGCCTAACACCTTCTCCCGAGTTAACAAAATTCCTTACTCGGATTTCTGGTGCGCAGACAAATTAAAACAGAGTCAAAATTTCCTCGGTTTGGGATTTCAATAAATAAATGGTGTCCCGGAACACCGTAAAAAATCCGGGTGGCGACTCTGAAAACTAAAATAAATCCCAAATCTGAATAATGTCACTTTAATTGGAAAAACTCCCTCTCTACCCTTCATTAATTCGGGGTAGTGGGAAAAAGGAGGTGTGACACTAACGATGCTGTTGGGCGCCATCACGACCTATAGTGAGGTTTGGGGTGTGACAATTTGGTATCAGAGAACAAAGTTCACTTAGGTCTCACGACTCATGAGCAAGTTTAGTAGAGTTTTGTGGATCAGTACGGGGATGTCTGTACTTATCTTCGAGAGGCTACAAGACTGTTAGGAGAATTTTCCTTTCCTGATTCCTTATCGTGTGATTCGGTTTTGTTGAAGCTTATGTTTTTAGTTCCGTCATACTCATTTAAACGTGATGTTGAGTACTTGTTATCAATTGGGCATCGAGGAATTTTAGTGGTGCTACAGATGTGGTGCATGATGCTTTTCCCCGCATATGCAAGTGGACTATTATCTTCGCCTTTCGGAGGGTGTTGTGTTATTTCAGCCTAGTGTTAGTGTTTCCCATGGTTTCGAGGCTATACACAGTGTATTATGATGTTCATGCATTATTATCGTGCAATATTGGTGTGAACGACATGGTGTTTACTTATGTGTTGCGGCAGTGAGTGCTTCAGGAAAAGGATTATTCGGTTCGTGATTGGTAGATTCGGTATTTAATTCCACCGTTGGAGAGATAATTGGGCTATTGGTGTCCAAGCCTTGGCTTATAGAGCAGCGAGATTTGATATCTCCGAACTTGGAAAATTTTTTGTATATGTTATGATTTTGTCGTCCTTGTTTGAGTACATTAAGGCTCATCAGTATGATTGTATTCTTTGTTTGCATTTGGGGCACGATGTTGTGAAATGATATCTAAGAAGCAATTATCAGAGATAATGTGTTGCAATTAGTGTGTCGAACCAGTATTTCCAGTGTTGATGGTTCGAGAGTGATGAACCCGAAGAGGCTCAGAGTTGATAAAATTCTATTTGTTCGGGGTGCTACGGAGGTTGATCGTGGTGTCGGGAGGCATTGTTGGTGGTGGAAGATGGGACATTATTGTATATGTATTGCGGTGGTTGACTTGTTAGCAGCTCAAGTATGAACAACGGAGGCTGAGTAGTTTGCTTAGGAAGTGGTGTAACCAGGGCGGGGATGACAGCGTATCATATGGATTCTGTGGTAGGATAGCCACATGCTTTGAGAAAGTTGAGAGCGATTTGGGTCATGGTGTACAAATGACTAAGTTTGTGTATTTCGTTTGGAGTGGTGGCTTATGTACTCAAGAAATTCGAATGTGACGAAAGAGTTTGCTTGGAATGTAGAGGAACATGAATGCTTGATTATCGTTTCAGGATGTAATATGACTTTGAGTTTTGAATGCCTTGTTGGATCTTCAGTGGATGTTAATGAAAATGAACGACTCTTACAGTTGGTGGGAGAGTGTGGGCTCGGGAGAATTAACTGATTTCGTGGTGGTTGTAACTTAGGTAATGTCGTTGGGAGATGTCGATATGGAATTATACATGTGGGCTATCTCTTGTGAGTATGTTAGGGGTTGCATCATTTTCGATGAATTTCTTATGAAGAGTATTACTTTCTATCCAACGGGAGACATGTACTACGATGTGAGCTTGGATCACATAAACAAGTTGTTGCGACTACTATGAGGTTGAGTATGCGTTTGGGGCTAGTAATTCACAGTGTGTCATGATTAGTGCAACAAGAGCTTGCGAGATTTTTCTTGTGTAACAGTGTGAGATCATGGTAAATAATAAAGAGAAGTCATCGTGGGTTTTGGATTTATGTTATTGTGGCTTAAATCCAAGTGGGTGAGCGTACCGCCGATGAGTCACATGGTAATGTGCCTTTTCAATTTCTGGTTAGTGGTATGCTGGTGGATTAGTTATGACCGAGAAAAAAAGCATCAGGGGTCATTCGAGCAAGGAATTTGATGGATGTGTGCTACATTTCCCTTATTGATGAGTGGAGGTTGTTGAATGAATCAGAATTGATACTTCATTAAGAATGTGATATGCAATGGAAAGGATTCATTCGGTTGCTTCTTTTGTAGTGTTCGTGTGCTAATAGAGAATTAGTTGTTTGGTTGTCTATTCATGACTATCTTAGCGGGGGCGACTCTCAAAATGGTTCTAGCGGGTTCAAGAATTAAATTGTGGTGCCTAAGGATTTTTTGGTTCGTCGTGTGGCTAAGGATTTAATTTTATAGTGGAGTATTTATATGAATATCACCGGGTCTGCGATGCGGTGTTAGAAGGATGGAAGAAACAACTGTGGATTCATAGTAGATCTTTTCAGAATGGGCGTATCAGTTGGAGATAGTGTTGAGTGCATAAGGAGAGCATAAAATAGCTTTTGGTATTAAGACGACCTGGTCTTGTGATTTTGGGTCACTCGGGATGAGTGTTGATTGAGATCCATTGTGTGCCGGAAAGAGAGGTATTAATTTTGAAGGTAAGTCAAGAGGAAAATGAGGAGTTGAGTCAGTTTAGTAGTGGCTTGAATCAATATGGTAAAAGAAAAGATAAGTTCCTTCGGTGCGATAAGGCCATTCGAGTGTTTTGTGGCTATACTTATGGGTTTTGGTGGTCTGCGTGACTCAGTTGATTTAGAAGACTCAGTGTTAATGTGGTTTGGTTATGTGCAAACGGTTTCCCGAAGAGTTATGACAGTTACGACCACGACTTGAGATTTGGGTCTTGTGCGGTTATGGGAGTTGGTTGCGTGTTGTGATTTTCCTCCCAAAATGAGTTAAGTGAGGGTTTCTAGTCGATGAAGTGTTTATTCTAATAGTGTTTTAGGAGTTATGATGGAATTCTTGTACCCTCACGTAATCTCATAATAGGTGCAACTAACTGTGTGGAATTGGAATTGAAGGATCAAGGTTGGGGTTTGGATCAAGGTTGCGGTTCAGCTTTGACAAGAATGTCATGAGCTTGGAGGAGCAAGGGAAGATTTCAGATGTTCAGAGTATACTGACACTATCTTAGTGTCGCTTGAGAATGGTCTTCTGTGGAAGAGGTGTTGTGTATTGATTTGTGGATTCTTGGTTATTATTACAACAATAACATGGTCGGTGGCTATTAATATTCATATTTATTTCCTGGTGCGGAAGGTTGTGGGTGTATCCCCCATGGGATGATTATGTAGGAGTGGTATATCGGTCATTTAAGTGGTAGATATTTGAATCAGGTATGGCGGCTTTGATTCCGTCGCAGATTGGAGAGTTTATGTCTGAGAAATGCTCTATTCTTCTGGGTATAGACTGTGGAAGTTTGTTCCGGATTTGATGATTGATCGTATGTTTCATGGATATGGTCATTGTGGATCTTTGGAATGTTATTAACCTATTTGGGACAATTGGAATCGGCTTTGAGGCCCGTAGATACACCTTATGTGAGTGTATATTCTACACAAGATCAGATATACTTATTTGGCATACCATTGCTTATGGATGAGCCTTTGGGCATTGTAGATGTTATTCCTGTCGTCATCTATTCCATGTATTACTCAATTATGCCATGTGGGTCGTGAGGCGCTTGATTATTCACACGTGTGTTGTGATCATGTGTAGCTGGTAGTGTTATATGAGCAAGATGGATCTCAAGATGCTGGTTGTTTATTGCACCTTAGTCATGCTTGGCCTTTTGTAGCGCATGATGCTATCCGTCTCCCTAGAATTATGTTTATGCGCTCGGTGTGCTTGTGGTTGATAGACGTGTGTTTAGTGTGTATGAGAATTTTTTCTTGATAGGTATTCCTTACTGATTGTTATGTGTGGATCGGGTGGTACGCCGCCACGAGTATGATGCTTGGACTGTTGCCTGCCATAACGGTATCATGTGTAGATCTGGTTGCACGCTGCATCCGTGAGATGTTGAGTATGATCCCTCATTCTTATTTCATGTGTTTTGTTTCTTATATTTGAGATAGGTTCATAGCGTTTGTTTGGTTGATTTGGATGTTACGCGAGCTGGACAGTTCTTTACCCGAGTTCGTCTTTCCTTATTAGTCATATTTGAGTTGTGTCTTGTTGGCACATTGATGGAGTGGTATGGGATTTTATATGGTATTTGAGGTGGCTTATTGCCTGAGCAACTTGTACCGGGTGAGACAAGGTTGTTGGACATGAAACTAGTGCAATCAATTTTTTTTTTCATATAATGTATATTCGGGGGAAAATGTCACTAATCAGTTCAAAATGAAGCGATGGTTCTTTTCAAGCGGAGAGACTCCATGAATTATTGATTTGGAAGGTGGTTATGAGTTTCTACACATCTCTTTCATCGTTGTAGTATTGTGGGGGTTGGACATGGCTTATATGCATTATGAGGTATATTATGGACACCGAGTTCATAAATTTGCAGCTATTGTGGTTGGAGAATGTTACTAGGGGCAAATTAATTATGCAGTGCATCGTGTGATTACAACATGGGTGTATGATCATGTTTCGGTACATCTTGTTGAGATTGATACGGTGCACATATGCTAGAATCGGACCCTGTGGAGAATTACAGATGTTGGAATCTGGTTCTAAGGCATGTGGGCTAAGGTCACATGAAGTATCTTCAGTATGGGTTGAGCTAATGTGCTCATATTGATTATGGTGGAGAGGGGTAGGTGCACGAGGTGTTATACAATAAATTTGGGCAACTTTGGAACAGTTCTTGGCACGTTCGAGGACGAACGCATGTTTAAGTGAGGGAGAATTTAACGAGCCGACCAGTTATTTTGAGATATAGAATGTCGTTCGGAAGTTTGAGACCCTGAGTAGATCCACTTCATGTATTATGACTTGTACGTGTAGTCGGATTTAATTTCAGGAAGTTTAGAGTTGATTGGAAGGAAAATTCTAAAGTTGGAAGCTTTAAGTTAGAAGAGTTGACCAAGATTTAACTTTTGAGTAAACGACCTCAAAATCGGGATTTGAAGGTTCCAGTAGGATCGTATGATGATTTGGACATGGGCGTATGTTCGGATTGAGTTTCGGATGGACCGGGAGTGTTTCGACGCTTAATGTGGAAAATTAGCATTTTTGAATGTTTTAGAATTTCCTAAGTTTGATTTGAAGGGGACTTTAGTGTTATCGATATCTGTTTGGGATTCCAAGCCTTGGAATAGGTTCGTATTGTGATTTGTGACTTGTACGTAAAATTTCGCGTCATTCTGGAATGTTTAGGAGTGATTCATACGCGTTCAGTGAAGTTTAGATGTTTGAAATGTCACGCCCCAACCTTGGGGAGCGCGACTGGCGCTCAACCGAGTGGACCCGGTCGAGCAATCTTGTTAGACACTTTCTACCCACTCGCTTATGATCAGGAAAAGGCGCATTTTCATTAGTTAAATAGTAGATGGATCATATATACATAAACATTACTACTTCATTTCATTTTGTTACATCATTGATAAGTTTTAAATACATACATCTTATAATATAGTGGAATAGAATCCAAAACACAACATAATCCATTTCACCCTCCTAGTATCCATATACAATCCACATAATGTCTATGGAGCCTCTAAAGATACCAAAAAGAGTGGAAAGATAGTGTCGGCGACAAGGCCCCGACTATACCTCAAAATGACTACAACATAGCAAAAGATATGATACAAGATCCTATAATGAAGTGGGGTTCACCGAGTTCGCTGAGAAGAGGATGCACTAGTGCCTGTGATCAACACTGTCTGCCATGGAACCACCTGCATCCATTTAAAGATGCAGCGCCCCTGATAAAAGGGACATTAGTACTGTCGAATAGTACTAGTATGAAAGCTAAACACCATTACAATAACATAAATAACATTACAAGGGAAATCGTCAAGAAGACAATACGAACTGTAATTAATATAAACATCGAGTTAAGGATCACTTAGATTTTCAAGTCTATTTCCACATTATTAGGTTGGATAGTTTTTAATGACAATATGCCACAGTCCACAATACCATCATGTTCTTACACGGAGTACGATCTCGGCCCGATCGGCTAAGCCATCTCATTTGAGACATCAACCATATTCACATTTTCACTCACAATACAACCGTGTTATTACACGGAGTCCGATCTCGGCCCGATCGGCTAAGCCATCTCATTTGAGGCATCAACCATTTTAATCGATCATCTTACTTCATATTCCTTTCCCATCTCATCAACACATTAGCACAAGTGGCTTTAATTATAGAGTCATTCTTGTCACTTGGCCTTATTTAATAGTTCAAGTTCTTTTCCACATCTCAACATTTTTATTATCATCAATAACAACACAATCTTCATTCAAGACTCTTGATTTCATATGTGAGCAAATTTAGAATTCAAGTCACATAGAGGCTCTTCACACAATTGGCATAACAGTCTTTAATCGGATTTGACATGAAGGTTAGGCATTTTAGCACACATATTCTAAGTGTTGAACATTTCTTCAGATGGATAGGTAACATGATAAAATCATGGGAATACATATTACACATATATTGTCAAAGCAAGCACATTCGGGATAGCAATCTCTTAGACAATCAAGTTGGGACTTACATCGATTTCATGAATACCACGGGATACAATTTTAAGAAGTGGAGATTTAGCCAACACACCTCAATTGAGCCTCTTAAAACTCAAAGATGTTCCGGAATATTAGCAACTTCAATCTGTTTTAGCAATATAGCAAAATTGAGCCCAAAATTAGGAAAACGGTCATAATTATAGATCACTTGAGAATTATATCAAACACTATGTGTTTATTAAGGTTTCATGGACCTTTTTATGAAAGTCTACACCAACCCATACCCCATTCTTTTCTATCTTTAATTCACAACTCCCCACATACCTTAGGAACACATGCATGCAAGGTAATCACCCTCATTCCCATGAATTACCTCACCAGTGGCCCATTTGGTTACATTTTAAAATTTAGAGTTTGGATGATAGGATCTTACCTCTTAAAGAAGACTTAGGTGCCTCTCTTGATAATCTTCAAGGTTTTAAGTGAGAATTGAAGAGCAATTTGGTGAAGATCACTTTCTCCCTCTAGGATTCTCTCTCTCACTCTAAAAATATTAGAAAATAGGTTCAAAATGGTCTAAGGTCGGTGTTTTAACGGAATAGGGTCGGGTTTAAAAACCCAAAAATGAAGCTCCAGAACAGGGTCTACGGTCGCGTATGCGATCGTACAATGATTATGCGGTCCGCAAAATGATCGCAAAAAGTGGCCCTGGGAATTGGGCTGGTCTGCTTCATTCTACAGCCATTATGCGGCCCGCAGACCTGTTCTACGGTCGCATAATGCGCCGCAGAACCTCTCTCCACAAAAGTCCAAGGACGGTTATGCGACCAAAGTGTGGCCCGCAAAATGGTTATGCGATCCCATAATTGGCCGTGAAATTTACCTCAAAATTGGCCAAAAAGGCTGCTTCACTCTGCGTCCATCATGCGGCCTGTAGAGTGATTATGCGGCGGCATACTGGGCAGCAGAAATGCCTAATTTTGCACAAATATTTCCTTCAGCAAACGCTATTATTAACCTCTATGCTTCCTTCGGCATCACAGAATTCCAGTTTTTAGGAAAAATTTTACGGGGTCTTACATCCTCCCCCACTTAAGATCATTCATCCTCGAATGAGGAAAAGGTCAACTATTAGCAATTTATGCAGCTCAGTTTTTCCATTCCACCTACCAGCAACCCCAAATTTGACTAACTCCTTAGATTTCCAAAATTTGTTTTGCCAGAGTTCCCATTTGTAACTAGGCCTATCCACCAGTTAGAGAGCCCCCGAAACACATATCACAAACATATGCACAACCCAACGACATAATGAAACTCATAATAACACTAACCATGGCCTTATAAGCAACATATAATCAAAAGGAACACCTTTACATTAACTGAACAAGTGAAACAAGATTCATAGGCGACAAGTTCATAAAAAGAAAGGATTACGCAGCTATTCAAACAAGTAGGGATACTTCTTATTATTTCATCTTCGGCCTCCCAAGTGGCCTCTTCAACCTGCTGGTTTCGCCATAACACTTTTACGGAGGGAATTTCTTTATTTCTCAGCTTTCGGACTTGTCTATCAAGAATGGCAACAAGAATTTCTTCATATAACAGTTCTTCATTAACTTCAATGGTCTCGACCGGCAAAATGGCTGACGGATCTCCAACTCCCTTCTTCAACATAGACACATGGAATACCGGGTCGACTGATGACATTTTGGGTGGTAACTCGAGCTTGTATGCCACATGGACAATTCTCTGAATGATCTTGTACGGCCCGACATACCTCGGACTCAATTTCCCTTTTCTTCCAAACTGCATAATGCCCTTCATGGGAGAAACCTTCAAGAATACCAAATCATCTTCTTTGAACTCTAAGTCTCTGCGATGAACATCCGAATAGGATTTTTGACGGCTCTGAGCAGTCTTCAACCTCTCCTTTATGATCTTAACCTTCTCCATATCCTAATGCACAAGGTATGGCCCTATAAATTCAGCTTCCCCAATATCAAACTACCCAATGGGAGATCTACATCTCCTACCATACAATGCCTCAAATGGTGCCATCTGAATGCTCGCATGAAAGCTGTTGTTATAGGAAAATTCTATGAGTGGAAAATGATCATCCCAGCAACCCTTGAAGTCAAGAACACAAGCACGCAATATGTACTTAAGCATCTGAATAGTCCGCTCTGCTTTCCTGTCAGTCTATGGATTGAAGATTGTGCTAAGATTCACCTGAGTACCTAACCCTTGCTGAAATTTCCTCCGAAAATTGGCCGTGAACTAAGCCCCTCGATCGGAAATGATTGAGACTGGAGTACCATGAAGCCTGGCTATTTCCTTGATATACAACTGAGCATACTCTTCCGCTGTGTCGGTATTTAACTGGCAAGAAGTGTGCTGATTTTGTGAGTCAATCCACGATCATCCAAATTGAATTGAACTTGCGGGGAGTGTGTGTTAACCCTACCACAAAATCCATATTATCATTTCCCATTTCCACATTGGGATTTATTTGTTCTGTGCTAACCTACCAGGCCGTTGATGTTCGGCCTTCACTTGCTGACAATTCGGACACCTTGCCACAAAATACGCCACATTCTTTTTCATGTCGTTCCACCAATAGATTCCCTTGAGGTCATGATACATATTTATAGAATCTAGGTGCACAGAATACTTGGAAGCGTGAGCCTTGGTCATGATTCTTTCCCGGAGACCATCTAAATTTGGAACACATAGCCGCCCTTGGTACCTTAGGGTACCATCGTCCATGCCGAGAGTAAAAGCCATTGTTTTATGTTTATGGATCCCCTCCTTGAGCTGTCCCAACAACGGATCATTGTATTGCTTCTCTTTGACTTCTGCAACAAGTGATGATTCAGCCTTATTTTGCACAATTACTCCTCCTTTACTAGAGTCTGCAAGACGAACTCCCAAACTAGCTAGCTGGTGAACCTCCATGGACAACGGCTTTCGACATGCCTCAAAGTGAGCCAAACTACCCATATATTTTCGGCTAAGAGCATCTGCCACGACATTGGCTTTCCCCGGGTAATACAGAATATCAATGTCGTAATCCTTGAGTAACTTAAGCCATCTTCTTTGCCTCAGATTCAAATCTTTTTGTTTGAAAATATATTGAAGAGTCTTGTGGTCCGTACATCCACATGGACCCCATATAAATAATGATGCCAAATCTTTAATGCAAACACCACCACCACAAGTTCCAAGTCATGTGTTGGATAGTTCTTTTAATGATTCTTGAGTTTCCTAGAAGCATACGCTATAACCTTGGCATGTTGCATTAACATACAACCAAGACCGATCCTTGGAGCATCACAATATACCACAAACCCATCTTAACCCTCTGGCAGGATCAACACCGGAGCCGTAGTCAATCTCGATTTCAACTCCTGGAAGCTCCTTTCACAAGCATCAGACCATTGGAACTTAACCACTTTCTTGAGTCAATTTGGTCAATGGAGAGGAAAGGGTAGAAAACCCCTCCACAAACTTCTTGTAATACCCTACTAAGACCAAGAAACTGCGAGTCTCGGTTGGCGTTGTAGGTCTAGGCCAATTCTTCACTGCTGAAATATTTTGAAGATCCACTTTAATTCCTTCTCTGGAGACAACATGACCGAAAAATGTGACAGATTCGAGCCAAAATTCACACTTTGAAAATTTTGCGTACAATTGGTTCTGATGAAGAGTCTGCAACACTGCCCTGAGATGATTGGCATGGGCCTCCCGACCTCATGAATACATAAGAATATCGTCGATGAACACTATCACAAAGGAGCCGAGGAAAGGCTTGAAAACCCGATTTAAAAGATCCATGAAGCTGCCGGGGCATTTGTTAGCCCAAAAGACATTACCAGAAATTCAAAGTGCCCATACCTAATTCTGAAATCTGTTTTCGAAATATCATGCTCCCTGATCTTCAATTGGTGATACCCCGATCGTAAATCAATTTTGAGAAGCATCTAGCACCCTGTAACTGATCGAACAAATAATCTATTCTGGGCAACGAGTACTTAGTTTTGATTGTGACTTTGTTGAGATGCTGGTAGTCTATACACATTCTATGCGATCCATCTTTCTTTCTCACAAAGAGAACCGGTGCGCCCCATGGTGATACACTCGGTCAGATGAAACCCTTTTCTAACAAATCCTTTAGTTTATCCTTAAGTTCCTTCAATTCAGCTAGTGCCATTCTGTAGGGCGGAATAGATATAGGCTACGTGCCTGGAACCACATCAATTCCAAAATCAATATCCCTGTCTGGCGGTATCCCAGGGAGTTCATCAGGAAAGACCACCGAAAAATCATTCATAACCGGCATAGACTCGATTGTAGGTGCCTCAGCATCGGCGTCCGTAACCCGGACCAAATGGTAGATACGCCCCTTATTAATCATCTCCGTGGACTTAAGGTAAGAAATAAACTTACCCTTCGGCACCACTATATCCCCCTTCCACTCAATAACTGGCTCCTCTTGAAATTCAAACCTCACGGTTCTATTTCGGCAATCGAGCTTAGCAAAACATGAATAAAGCCAATCCGGCCCCATAATTACATCAAAATCGACCATCCCAATTCAATGAGATCGGCTACGGTATCCCGATCATGTATCATGACAACACAACCCCTATACACCCATGCAGCCATAATAGAATTGCCGACCGGAGTAGATGCAGAGAATGACTCACGAAGATGTTCCGGTTCTATCCCAAATTCCATAGAAACATAAGGGGTAACATAGGACAAGGTGGAACCAGGATCAATATGAGCATATACATCATGAGATTGGATAGTTAATATACATGTGAAAACATCTGGAGAAGCCTCTGCACTCTGACGACCACTCATAGCATAGAAATGGCTGGGTCCTCTTGAACTTTGCGCACCACAGAATCCTGATTTTTAGGAAAATTTTTACAGGGCCTTACATGAAAGTTAAGAAAAGGTTTTGATCGTTGATTCGTCATTTTGATGTTATTCATGGAATTTAGAGCCTTTGGATAAGTTTGTATAAGGTACTGGGACTAGTTGGCATGATTGGACGGGGTACCGGGGGCCTCGGGTGTGATTCAGGGTGGTTTCAGACCAAGTTTGGGTGTTTTGCTGTTGTTGGTGTTGTTCTTCATGATCGCGACTGGACTTGCACGATAGCGAAGAAAGATTTTAGTGGGATGTCTTTTTGGGCTTCGTGAACACGACGGTTGACTCGAAAACGCGGAGAAGGAGCTGAGACCAGGGACTTTTACCCTAGGCGAACGCGACAGGGTATCGTAAATGCGATGAACCGTGGGCTGGCAGAGTTCCCTTCGTGAACACGGAAGGGAGACCACGAATGTGAAGGATCATTTCAAGGCTGGGAGATAATTGGTCATCACGAACATGAAGCTCTGGGCTTTTAGCCTTCGCGAACGCGGCTAGGGGTCTGCTAACGCAAAGAAGGAAGGCCTGGGAAGAAAGCTTTTTATTTCAGGACTTAGCCTATTTCTCTCACATTTTCACTTGGTTGGGTGATTTTTGGATCTCTTTGAGGGGATATTTTCATCATCTATCATGAGGTAAGTTATTCCCACTTATTATAAGTTAAATACATGGATTATATATGGGTTTAAACATGAAAATTTGTAGAAATTGTGGAGCTTTTGAAGAAAACCTAGAATTTGTGTTTTTTAATTTTGACCACAAAATTGGACATGGAAATAGGAGTAAATTATATATTTGAGTTCGTGGTATTATGGGTGATGTTTATCTTCAAAAAATTTTGGAATCCGGGTCCGTGGGCCCGTGGGTTGACTTTGTTGACTTTTTGAGTAGAGTTGGAAATTATAATAAATTGATAATTTACAAATTTTGGAGTATATTTTGATTGGTTTGCACATTGTTTGATTAGTTTTAGATAGTTTGGAATTGGTTTGAGGTATTAGAGAGGAGTTGGAGCCGGTTATCGGATTTCAGAGTGAGGTAAGTCTCATGTCTAACCTTGTGGGGGAAATTTACTCTATAGGTGTTATATTTGCTATGTGCTGCATGTTGTGGGTTCTATGCACGTATGAGGTGACGAGTGTCCGTGCGTATGCCAGAATTCATGATTAGGTCTGGGTAGACTTAGACTCACGCCATGCCTTAATTGTAATATTTGAGTTATTCTTTCCTGTTCAAATGCTTTAAATTATATTGATGCCAGATACAAGACTTGCATAGAGTATCAGACTTGATATTTTAAATATCCAGCAAACTACTTGATTAGAAGTAGAGATTATACTTCCTTTCAAGGATTTATCCTGTGTTGTACGAATTTTTCCTAAAGTTTCTTGAAATTTCGTAACTCACACATATATTCGTGAGTGGGGCCAGTGACCCGTCAAGTTTAACTATTCTTATAGGATTAGATTGAGCGCCTCAATAGTACTATTATGGATTGGGTCATACGACCTCGGCAGTATTATGAGATGAATCCATGGTTCGCTCGGGTTGACCCTTCACAGTGTATATTATGGGATTGGGCTGATCGACCTCAGTAGGGATCATACCGTACGCCACGGTAGGAACTCGTTCCATTACTCCTTTGGGACTGGGCCGCCCGCCTCAGCAGAATCATGCATTATACCGGATATAAAGTCTGTGTACCCGTGAGTTTTGTTGACTTGAGATGTGACGGTTTATTTGGTGTTGATCATTACCTATTACAGTTGAGGAAGCATCCCGCTATTGTGGACCTTGTGTTTGTTCTCCTGTTGAGGAAAATATTGTGCACTTATATCTGTTTTGTTGGTTTCACTTGCTATGTTTCATCCATGCCTACTTTTAGAATACATGGTTTATTGGACCGCTAGTAAGTGTCGATGTCGACCCCTTGTCACTACTTCTTCGAGGTTAGGCTAGATACTTACTGGGTACGTGTTGGTTGCTACACTTCTGCACTAATATTTCATGTACTGAGGCAGATTCATTTGGTGGTGATCTTGGCGCATAGGCGTAGATACTGAGGAGACTTTATGGTGAGCTGCATTACATGTTACGAGCCACAGTATATAGAGTCTCCTTCATATTCATTTTTTTTATCCTTTCTATTGTATATTCCAGACAGATGTTGTATTAGTATTTTATTTTCTAGTAAGACGATAATGCACTTGAGATATCGAGTTTTGGGGATTTAGATTATGTTCTTGGTTTATACTCTGTCCATGTTCGTGCAATTAAATTAATAACATCAGTACTTTCTTATGTAAATGAACAATTTTAGTTATTACTTCATTATTTATTTCTAGAAGCATATAGATTACCTATTAGTGTGCTGATTTTATGGTTTGCTTGCCTATAGATAGTGTTGGGCTCCATCACGACCTATAGTGGGATTTGGGGCGTGACAACAATCTAACTGATCCTACATTGTAAGTAGTTTTTAAAATGCCGCCCTCCAACATCTATATAAGCCTCATATTCTCGTTCTTTATAAGTATTAACCCAAGGCATCCGCAAGCCACTTTAGTTTGCATTCTAACGACTTGGAAGCACCAGGTCAAGGTAAATTCTTCTTCTTTTCTCGTGCTTTGTTTACTCTATTATTTTTTAGGTCAAACAAGAAGGATATGTTCTTATTTAACGAGATGATTCATGCATGGAGATGGCGATATGAGGATGTGAAGAAATAGACACTCATCCCTGCCCGAAAATCGGAGGGATAATTTAGGATGTGAAGGGATGGATACTTATCCCAGTGCAAGGACCGGAGGGATAACCTTAGAGTGTGAAGTGGCTGTCACACCTCCTTTTTTATCCACCCCAAGGGGGTATGGGAGTTTTTCCAATTAAAGTGACATTATTCGAAATGGGATTATTTTATTTATTAGAGTCGCCACTTGGAATAGTTTATTTGGTGTTCCAAGTCACCGGTTTATCTTAAACCCAAATCGAGGAAATTTTTTTTTTTTAAAGTCTGCGAACCAGAAATTCTAGATAAGGAATTCTGTTAACCCGGGAGAAGGTGTTAGGCAATCCCGGGTTCCGTGGTTCTAGCACGGTCGCTTAGTGATTATTACTTGGCTTAAATTGTTTAACTACTCATCTTTAGGGCCTCTGTGCATTTACCTTTAAACCACTTTTAATCGCTTGATTGTTCATAGTTAAAGAATCGAGTTGCGTGTACGTATAGTCTTTTCCTTTGGCACGTCAAAAATCATGTCACGCGAACGTGTCCATAATTAATAACGCTTTGTTTATTTATTTAAAAAAAAAAAAAAAAGTTTGATTGAAGTTGCGTGAACACGTACTTTGAGTTACTTTTAGAATTAAATTCGCAATTATGTTACGCGAACGTATACATAATCACAATACTAGTCTAAATCGAGCCTAAAGCAAACCACGATTATTCAATTTTTAAAAAGCAACATTGGTGAGGGCCATGGATGATTTAATTTATTTATGGCACACCTCAAACCTTTTCTATAAGTGTTAGTTCTTAATCTAATCTTGCGAGGGCCATGAATTATAAATTTTGTTTGGCATGGCACACCTCACTTATTTTAACAAAGGGAGTTGCGTTTTTATTTTTTAACAATTAATCACGCTTTATTAAATATTAATAAAGTTTGGTCGAAGTTGCGCGAACGCATACCTCGATTTTGTTATTAGGATTGTAATCACTAATCATGTCATGCGAACGTGTACACAATTACGATGATAGATTAAGTCGCACCTAAAGCCAGTTACGAACGCTCATGGTTATTATTAAGACTAATTGAGATTATTCCCATAAAATGTCAATATAGGCACCTCAATATAAAAAGGAGTCACGCAATTTTACTACATGTTAATGTCAAAGGCAAAAGCAAAACAGTGCCAATGTCGACACACTGCGAACTGAAGCACACATTTAAGTAAAGAAACACATGAATGAAGAAAACATTAAAAA
>ML410706.1:0-18442 GCA_005239525.1 Nicotiana knightiana
AGCAAACAGTGAGGAGAATAAGTAATAAAATAGGATTTTTAAGATTTGGTTATATAATGCCAATTATTTGGGGCTGCCTTTGCAAAAACCTATTATAAGGCGAAAAATATTGCCAATTCCTCTTAAGTGTTGTTGTCAGGTGTCATTTTTTCGAAGAGAAACTACCAGCTATGTCAATTTATAAGTAGCTCATTACAAAAATTGGTTAATTCATAAAATATTACTAATATTAACCAAATATTACTAATGTTAGCCAATTAGCTATTTGTAGCAAAAAATTATTAATTTTTTGCTTTATTTTGAGTGGGTGTTATTATAATAGATTGGATAAATCTTAAGGAGCTTGAATCTCAGTTTTGGGATGATTTGGTAAAGTTTCGAGGTGGTTTGAATTGAAAATTCGAAGTAAAAACTGAACATGAAAAAAATGATATGTGTATCATTTGTGTATCACATATGTATCATAATTGTATCAATTGTGTATCACATGTATATCCATGTATACCTTTGTGTGAGATACATGCGTGATACATGTGTCGCAGAAGAATTTTTTGAACTCGATTTAATTACGGATTTTGATACAAACCCAGTCCAAATCACCTCATTTCTTCCTCAAATTTTGTATATTGATTTATCTATATGTTTTCAATGAATTTCAATTATACCTATTGAAAAAGTTCCCTGTTTACTTAGATTTTTGGAATATTGTATTTTTTTTTTGTTGTATTTCATCACTTTATTTGATATCTTATCCATGAAATTTCATTTTCGTGTTGCATCTAATGTTGCTAATCACGCTTTAAAATATGGAAGGTAATTTTTGCATGTGATTCTTTGAGAGAAAGAACCTTATTTATTTGATTTTTCAATTTTTATATGTATTTGGCTAGTTTTGGTAAGTCTATGACTAATGGCTAGAGGTTGGTAAGTTGATAATTATTTGGGATATTTGTGTAAGTTTCCTTTTTCCGAATACTTATAGCCTGTTTGGCCAAGCTTCTAAAATCAGCTTATTTTGAAAAGTGCTTTTCTCAAAAGAACTTTTGAAAAAAGTGTTTTTGGTGAGAAGCAGTTTGTGTTTGACTAATTAATTTTAAAAGCACTTTTGAACAGTAATTAGTGTTTGGCAAAGCTTTTGAAAACTGCTTCTAAGTATATTTTTCTCAAAAGCGCTTCTCAGAAAAGTGTTTTTGGAAAGAAGATATTTTTTTCTGCTTCTCGAAAACTGCTTCTGCTTCTTCTCAAAAGCACTTTTTTCCTTTAAAAAACTTGGCCAAATACCTCAATTTTTGGCTAAAAGTACTTTTGATTAAAAAAAAAAGCACTTTTGGCCCAAAAAAAAGTTTTGCCAAACAGGCTATTAGCCTCCGGCCCAAAGAGGAGATGTGCTCGGCCTATACACACTCATTATCCGAAAAAGATAACTCAAAATTAGAATAAACCAAGAGTAGACTTTTGTAGCATGATAATTCAAATATTCTTGCTTGTTTGTCATAACTCATAAGTGAGCTATTCGCCAGGTGAATGACATTTTCTTGTCCAAACATCAGCGGTGTCAAGAGATGGTCTGATTTTTGCAAGTAGATTTAAAGTTAAACTTATACGTGCACAGTTATAAAAAAAAATAATTGGACGTAGACGCGATATACCTTTAGAAAATTAAGCATTTAAAGTTTAATTTTCCTTTAAAATTGTGCTGATGGTAAGAGAGTCGAGGAAAATAAGCAAAATTTGGGTTTTGTGCATGTGTGGAATCGTAGATAGCTTTTCAACCACTCTATTTCAAATGTGTGGAGTAGTGATGTTTATGGTTCGATGTGGGTCGGTTTTTTTTAAAAAAAAAAACCAAATCAAGTAAGTTGGTTTTTCAAATATTGGAATCAATCCAAACAAATTAAGTCGGTTTTTTATCGATTCGGGTTTTGTCGGTTTTTCGATTTTTTTGATTTTTTCGGTTATTTATCGTTTTTTCCCCTTTAAATATGGGACATACACTACCAAACGCATATTCCGGCGACTACATTTTCAACATAACACTATCAAATCAATTGCTCTTTGAGAAATTTATCATTTATCAAGATATATTGATGATAATCGAATAAAATAGTGATGAATAGTTTAAGTACTCAATTAAAAATCGATTTATTTTTAGCATGAAATGATTTTTCTTATACTTAGCGAAAGAAAATGACCAATCAAACTAGAATGTAAAGGAAAGAATTAGATTATTAAATAGTAAAACTAGACTAAAAATATAAATGACTAGTATATACCATAAAATTTTAGAAACTTTATATAAAAAAAATATATATATACAGGTGTAATAATAAATTTAAATAGCTACTTTTATAGTCGGTTTGGTTCAGATTTTTTCGGTTATTTTTTGATTGAAATCAAAACCAAACCAAATTTGATCGGTTTTTAAAATTCAAAATCAAAACCAAACCAAACCTAAAATGTATCGGGTTTTTTGGTCGGTTTGGTTCGGTTTTCGATTTTTCGGGTTTTTATGAATACCTCTAGTGTTGAGAACTACGTACCTTGACATTTTAGGGGTCGTTTGGTTGGGAAATAAGTTATCACATGATTAATTATTCCGGTATTATTATCTCACACATAAAGAAAAAATAATACAATTATGGGATAATTAATCTTAGGATTAGTTATACCACGATATTGTTCTAACCAAGCATGGGATAAACTTATCTCAAATTTAATTTCAGGATCAATTATCCATTATCTTTCGTACCAAATGAGCCCATAGGTAATTAATTGTTCTGAATTATGCACGCATCTTAATGTGGATAAGCTTATTGAGTTTGACTGTGGGATAAACTTAGGAAAATTTTACCTCATATAGCAAATGTTGATACCTTATTTATTATAAATAAATACTCTTTTAAAAAATTATCTCCTATAGCTACCTTTTAATTTTTATAGCAAAATATCTATTTATGGTCACTTCTCACCTTTAAGCCATTAAATACGTTGTGTATTATTTTTTTCTCTCCCTCTCTCTTCCCTCTCTCCTTCATTCTCTTTCTTCTTTCTGCTCTTTTCCCCCTGGTTTTTTCCTCCCTTGCTTTTAGAAATCCTAGCAGGAGTTGTGTTCCCCCAACGATAGATCCGATCGGCGACCACTTCCCTCCTTCCTTGTTGTGTCACCCCTAACCCCCTCCTCCGGCCGGCGATACTTTCTTCTTTTTCTGAAGTGGTGATTACATTAGAAAATCATTTGGTTTTCAAACGTGACGATCCAAAATAGTTCAAGTTGAAAAACTCTAAGATCCAACATCTTTCACGCCATTTTGAATGGAAAGTAGAGAAGTGATTTTTTTGCTTAACTACTCGTTATTCGAAATTCACGGTCCAACTAATTCAAATTCATTCTACGAGATTAGAAGAACAAGATTTCGACAAGGTGAAGGAATGCGAAAATAAAACGGCAAAAGAAAAAAAAAGTAGTTGCTTTGTCTTGAAGATTCTGTTAACCTATTTTTCATTGTATTTCACGTATCTCCCTGTATTTTCATGTATTTCATTGTATTAACTGTCTTTTTTTCATTGTATTTCAATGTATCTCGCTGTATTCCATGTATTTCATTGTATTCACTGTCTCGCTGTATTCCATGAATGTATTCATATGTTTTTTGAATTTTTTTTTTATATATATAATGTATTTGCAGTATGTATTCATATGTTTTGCACTATAGATGACCTGCTATACTTTATGTATTCAGTGTATTTTTATGTATTTAACTGTATTAAATGTAAGTATATAATTTCAATAATATAAATCTATTTGTAAAGATACCACTAAAAATTAGTTTAGTACAAATACCACTAAAAAAAAGGATGGATTGAATCTCTGAAGATTGCTCTGTTTTTTGTTGTTTTTCGGTTGAGAATCTTTTCTATAACTGAAAATTCAAATTTTGTGTGTTATAATTGAGTTTGTTGAGTTATATTAGGAGTCTATCGCGTTAATTGATTCACTTACCGTTTTTAAACAGCTGAAAACATTTTTTTCCCGCAAATTCCGTTACTGTATTCACGAATACAGCTCGCGAATACAGTCGAATACATTCTCTGCTTAGCTGGACTCCCCTGTTTTACGCCGAGTTTTACTATTGTATTTATGGATATAATAGCAAAAATATATTGAATACAGTTTATAACAACTGAAAACATAGCGATAGAAAGTAATTTAGTTAATGATAGCTATAGCAAGCTAATAATCACTAAAACATAGTAGTTTCTAAACTTAGTACTCTGTGTTATCAACTAGCTAAAGGGTGCTTCGTTATAATTAAATGGTTTTAGTTGCCGAGTAAGCAAATCACTATTTCTCGTTGATTGCATGATTTTTCTTTTTGTTCACTCTATACTTATACTGTTATACATACCATACTCGTGATCTGATCTTTTATCTGTATTTTTTTTAATGCGTATTTGGGGCAGTGGCAAGGATTTCCAGAATTCGCCACTTAGTGGTGGTCCTCTACTATCATGAAATCAGCACTACTTTTTCTTTGGAAGAAATAGGTGGGATATGGTGAAATTGTTCGAAAATAATCAGAAAATTGAAAACGAGATTAGATGGCCTGAGGCATGAGAACGATTTTCCTTAAAGAAGTTATTATCCGTATATAAATTTAAAAAAGATAAAGATAATCTTCTACAGGACACATCAATTCATTATTCTACACTTTCAAATTTTTCTGAATTATACTTTGTAAGAATTCTCATATTTCTTTATAGAGCAATTGTCGGACCTTTTTCAAAAGTCACTCTATTTCATCAAAAGATGTGTATGTTTATTTGAATTAAAAAATTCAAATAAAACTGATTTTCTGTTGTAGAAATAAAAGTTAATTAATTTAATATCCGACCCAAGTATTTAATAATAATATATATATTTATACAAGTATTTGCATACACGCTTAATAGTGTGTATTCTTAATCAAAGTATTTAAAATGGGGGTTTTGGCATGGTGTGACAATGTACTAACACAATTGGCAAAAAATAGCACTAGTTATAGATATTGGCACCAAATAGCCCATAAATATATGTCGCATAATTATTTTTCTATTTTTTATATGTATATCCAAATATATAAAACACATTAATAATTATAATATTTTTATATCATTGTGTATAACAAATTAATAACGTGTATATCGACAAAATATATTAAAATTTTATTTTTCTTCTTTGTACAACACATTTCAGATTGAAAACTCAAGTTGAAGACGACTCCACACGTGTATCCCGTGGATATCTCTATGGACATCGGCATATCTCATGTGTATCTGTGTATATCCATGAAAAATTGTGTTATATATACGATATGCAATGGGATATACATAGGCGTCCATAAAAAAATTATGTTGTATACACGATATACAAACTGATATACACTGACGTCTTTTAAAACTTGTATGTGATATACACTGATGTACACGATATACAACATGATATACACATGTCGCAATTGGATTTTTAGGTGTGATTTTTACCTGAAACCAATCTAAATCACTTCTAATATTGCTTAAATTTTGTATATAGCCTTGTTTAGGTATTTTCAACCAATTTCAATCACATCCACTCATTCAATCCAACCAAAAAAAGGAAGAGAGAAGAAAAACAAGGAAAATATATTTTTTCTCTCTTAGTTTTTGCTTATGATTTTCTCTGATGTGAGATCAACTTTACCTTTTCATCCCACTAATTTTTTTGCATAATTTGCAATAATTTTTTCTAAACTATGAGAGCGAAAGAGAAGAAAGAGAGAAAGGGGGAGGGAAGCCAAAATAAGCGAGTAGCTTTTTTTAGAGAAAAAAAGAGTAATTTTTTTAATGATTTGGCTATATTATGCCAATTATTTGGCTATCTTTACCAAACCTAATGTAAACTAAGAAATCGTCAATTCCTGTTATGTGTTGTTATAGGATGCCGATTTTTTTTAAATAAAATGAACAAGAAATTAAAAGGCCCATAAGATTGCTTTATGCCCATAAAACAAACTAGAAGAATTAACTCAAGTAGCAGCCCATTCAACCACTTAAACTAAAAATAACCGGTGAAGATATAAAATATGTATAATCATTGTATAATCTATGTATATGACTAGAAAAAGTAAACAGTAAATATGGCCAAATCCCTAAAACCTAATTCTTACTGAAATCAATGTGGTGCAACTTTAGTTGTGACTAGCGATGATATAATCTCCAAATGTTATTTCAAATAATCTCGACTTCCATATATGCTCTCGTGAGATCATAGGGACTTTAGGCTCAAAGTCGTCAACCTATTATTACATCTGAATCCTCGTTTATTTCTCAAATGCTTTCTATTTCTGCATTTCATTGGGTTAATAATAGGGCCTGTAGCCCATATACCACCACTAGAAATAGAGTCATGAAAATTATAGATTTATCTGTTGGAATCATATCATTTTAGAAAAAAACACTCAACATTTTTTATGTGCCCCTTCTCCTAACAGGAAGTTAGAAAAGCTAATACCCTACTAGCTGGTAGCAACAACTTAATATTTCACTGCTGATCTTAATGTACAGTGTTGAACTATCGATCACAACAAGTACTTATTGAAGTTGAAATCACTCTGTTGTTGTTGTAGTATTAGTTGTAATGAGTGTTTTGAATGAATCACTTTGATCGCCACCAAGGTGTAGTGGGATGGTTAGAATCCATTCATCATGTCTCGTGTTCGATTCATGAGAATTGAGAACTTTTTAATAGAGAATGTTTATTTTCTTAGTAGGTCTACTCAGTGAATCTAGATTATTTGGGACAATAAATATCGAATATTAATTAAAGAAAAGGAATACCTCTAAGGAATCATCGTGTTGCTTTTGGTCATTCCCCCTCTATTCCTTCCCAAGTTGCAAAATTATTCATTCTTTCGTTACTCTTTCGAAAAGAATTTGATTCACAAGTTTCAGGTATAACAAAAATATATGGAATATTGACCGTCCACATTCTGCACCACAAAATACCACATCACATCCTTATAATACTTTTTAATCAATACTTGAGAGTCTTTTATCTTATACGGTCTAGCTAACACAACAAGTTATACAATACATTGGATTTCGGGTTTTAATTCTATTGGAGTTAAAGATGTTACTCTAATTGAGTATTAATTGGATCCGCGTAAAAATTATTCTAAAACTTGTTCCTAGTGGTTCATCGAAGCCGATGTTGACACGATGGAATAATCCTGTTAATTTTTACCGAACTGTGTTAATTGTGCTCCTCGTGAAGTTTCATAATATACTATTAATATTCTATATCTAATCAATAAAATGATGTATCTAAAGTCGATTCGTTATATATGTAACAAATAAAATGAACCAACTACTCTTCCTGCCACTTGAAATGTTAAAAAGAAAAAAGAACTCAATTGATACGTTCGTTGAGAACAATTTAAATGAACTATTTATATATTTCGTCAAATATTTTTAATTGGCTCACATTTTTCGAGCAGGCATTACGTAGAAAGTAGAAACGTCTACACAGGACAAATTGTCATTTACTTGTAAAGGATCCTTTTTTGGTACCACTTTGAGCAAGCTGACCCACAAAGAGGTCCAATATTGCAACACCAAGCTAATTTCAAAATTCAAAATTTCCAAGACGTTAGAACAAAAAATATTTTAAAAAGTAAAAAAGGAAAGGTACAACTCCTATTACATTAGATAGATCAAAGGGACAACTTCCGTAATATAATTATAACCTCAGCCCCAATATTTCGTTGAAATAAAATTGAAAACAAAGTCCAATTTCAAAGACCCTTTCTCTCTCTCCTTTCCCCTTTCCACAAAGTTTCACCTTCAAGTCCAAATCTTGGTTCCTTAATTATAGATCTGAGGTTTAGGATTTTGAAACAAAAGTAAAGGGAAGATATTTAAGTATGGAGAGTTTAATTGGATTGGTGAATCGGATTCAGAGAGCATGTACAGCTCTAGGTGACTATGGTGGTGGAGATAATGCATTTTCTTCTCTGTGGGATGCTCTTCCTTCAGTTGCTGTTGTTGGTGGTCAGGTAGGTCCCGTTTACCTTATTCGGTTTCTTCATTTTTCCCAGGCGGGGTTAAACTGGAACTTGGATTTAACTTTGGGAGATTGATAATTACTAGATCCATGTCGGTTAAGGTGGAAATGAGACTCTTGTATATGGGTTTTATGTTGGATTTTGATTTAAGTTCTAAAAAAGGAGGAATCTTGATTTATTTTTCACTTCTGCTGTTGATTGTTTGTAAAGTAATGGTTTTTGTGTGCTATTTTTTGCTGAATATTGAGGCAATGAGACTGTTAAATATGGGTTTGTGCTGATTTAGATTTTGCAAGTACTGTAAAGGTGGAGTTTTGGTAATTTTTACCTCTGCTATTGATTGTTCTTAAGGTAATCTTTTAAGCTAATTTCTTTGTGAATTCAGAGGAAATGAGACTCTCGCATATGGTTTTTTGCTGATTTGACTTCAAGCAGTGAAACGTGGATTTTTGAATTTTACCTCTGCCATTCATGGTTATAGGCTAAATAATACTGTTTTTGCTGCTTGCTTGCATTATATTTCAGAGTTCTGGAAAGTCATCTGTGTTGGAAAGCATAGTAGGCCGAGATTTTCTTCCTCGTGGATCAGGTGAGTTCCTTTGAACTTTTGTCTTTATCATAATTTTCTTTATAAGATACTTTGATGAGTTTATCTCTGCCATTCATCATTTCATTCTGACCTAAAACACTTCTACTACCACATTTTACATAATTATGTGACGTACATTCGGGCTATGAGAATCTTATGTGGTATCTATTCAGGGATTGTTACAAGGAGACCATTGGTGCTGCAGCTTCATAAGACTGATGATGGACAGCAGGAATATGCAGAGTTTGGTCATCTGCCAAGAAGACGGTTCACAGATTTCGGTATTATCGAATAACCTCCATTATTTCTTCTTCTTTTGGGGCATTAGTTTAACCCCCCAACACACCCCAAAAAAAAAAACCATTTCTGAATTATCTTAACTCTTTAACTAAGAGACATTTTTGCTTACAAGTGAAGTAAATGGGAGACATGATTTACTTGTACGTAGAAGAGTATCCATATTCAGTACTTAATAGAATTGGTGTCGATGGAGACAGACCATTAAATGTTGTTATACTAGTTCATTCTTTTGCTCTTCTTTCTCTTTCTCTTAATGTGTGTGCATGTGGAGTGACATGTATGTGTGCCCTCAAGCACGTGTATCAGCAGTTTTATCTATTAGTATTAGATTCTGATTCGACAAGATGTGTGTGTTCATTATGACTTTTTTAACAGCCACTGTCCGCAAGGAGATTTCGGATGAAACTGATCGAATCACTGGGAAAACTAAGCAGATTTCTCCTGTTCCTATCCACCTGAGCATATACTCTCCAAATGGTATGCTGTCCATCATTTCCTTACATGTGCTTAATGATTCATTTATGGTCCCAAAAAGTAATCTTTCTACATTGCAGCAGTATGTTTTCTAATAGTTTCTGATGACAGTTGTCAAAAAAATATGTTTCTGAAGTTGGTTATTTCGCATACTTGTCTGCTTTTCTAAATATAAATAAAAAATGGACTTGATTATTAGTATTTCGTCTTAACGTTCTCATCTAATACCAAGAATGGGTGGTCTTTTCTCTTGTTCCTTTTGGTGGGTGACTGCTCTAAAGAGCATAGAATTCTCTCTCTATCGTGCTAACTCCATATTATGTGTTTTGTCCTGGCAGTGGTCAACTTAACTCTGATTGATTTACCTGGTTTAACAAAAGTGGCTATTGGTATGTTCCTTACTTCCTTTCGTTATTTGCATTCTTTTTAAGTGTATCAAAGCTGTCTCCAATGCAACAATACTCATTACTGCAGACGGGCAGTCTGAGACTATAGTTGAGGACATTGAAAACATGGTTCGAACGTATGTTGAGAAGGTAACCCAAGAAACTAATTTACTTTTTTATTCTGCTGACATGTGCTCGGGTTGTATCTGTCTCTTCATCTTAACTCTTTCCTCTTATGTAGCCCAACTGCATTATTCTAGCAGTTTCTCCTGCCAATCAGGATATTGCCACCTCCGATGCAATAAAACTTGCAAGAGAAGTGGACCCCACAGGTATAATCTTTTGATATTAACATTTTGGGGACTCTGAGTCCAGTAGTTTGAGTACTTGTCAAAGAGTACCCATATTTTGGGGAAATGTGCAATGCTCGACTTTGTCATTATCATTTATGGAAGTTTCACAGTGCAACCCATGCAGGTGAAAGGACATTCGGAGTGTTGACCAAGTTAGATTTGATGGACAAAGGCACTAATGCTCTAGATGTGAGTTTTATTTATTTGTTTATTATATTACCTGGGAACTTCTTATTTTCACTTTGTATATCCAAATCTCACTCTCCGAGTCTTTGTTTTATTACTATAATTTGGTAGCACTACGAGTAGTTGATTCTTTTTCCTTGAATTTAAGGTTCTTGAAGGAAGAGCTTATCGTTTGCAACATCCCTGGGTTGGTATTGTGAATCGTTCACAAGCGGACATAAACAAAAATGTAGACATGATCTATGCAAGAAGAAAGGAGCGTGAATATTTTGCTACCAGTCCGGACTATGGGCATCTGGCTAGTAAAATGGGTTCAGAGTACCTAGCAAAACTACTGTCAAAGGTATACATTCAGTTATTTTCATGTAAGGAGGAGTTCCTAGATAAGTTAAGCAGAGTTCATATTCAGATTGTTTCCATTTCAGCACTTGGAACAATTTATTAAGGCAAGAATACCAAGTATCACCTCACTTATCAATAAAAGCATAGATGAGCTTGAATCGGAAATGGATCACCTTGGAAGGCCTATTGCTGTTGATTCTGGCGTAAGCTCTGACTTCCATATCTCTTGTTGCTACTGTCGATTAAGAGATTTTGCTGATCTCAGTAACTGAACTGGTCTATTTCAGGCTC
Source organism: Nicotiana knightiana (assembly GCA_005239525.1). Taxonomy (NCBI): domain Eukaryota; kingdom Viridiplantae; phylum Streptophyta; class Magnoliopsida; order Solanales; family Solanaceae; genus Nicotiana; species Nicotiana knightiana. The sequence continues at coordinate 11,000 of ML410706.1, forward strand.
AACTGTATACCATTTTGGAACTTTGCCGTGCTTTTGATAAGATATTTAAGGAGCATCTAGATGGAGGGTAAGTGGATTATATTTTTATTTTCCTTAAATTTCCAAATGTTACGGAAATTAGGCCCAAGACTGTGCTTAGTCCCATATTGTTTTCAGCTTAATTCGTGTTATCTATGATGAGACTTTTTTGGTTTTTTAGGGGTGGGGGGTGGGTAGAGTGGAAAGAGGACTTTTGGATAAGAGTTAACTGAGACCACCAAATGTAACACATAATCTAACTTTCATTATTGTAAGTACTTAATAAAATCAAAAGGAATGTAGTGGAGAACCGTAAAGCAACAAGGGAATAAATAAATTGGCGACACATTTTGAGTGTATGCTCACTCTATGTGGGGTTTTGAGTAGACATTGGTCAAACTTATTCATGACTTTATATACCGGGCTTTTTTTTTTTTTTTTTTTTTTTTTTTTTTTTTGAGGAGGAGGAGGGGGGTCAACTAGAGTTGAAGCAGGGTTTTGGTGAAGGGTGAAAAGGGACCACCAAATATGACATAGTACCGATAAAACACAAGGAATTTAAATAAATTCCACTCATGAGAACTTGAAAAATCAAAATGATCTGTAGTATAGTACCCATAAAACACAAGGAACTTAAATAAATTGGCAACACATCCCAGTAGACACGCCACACTCGTCTATCTTGTCTGTAAGGGATAAACTTGCTTGTACTGATTCAAGATGAACTTCCAGTTTATTGCTTGGTTTTCACATATATAACATGTATTGATCTCTTTTTGTCAATCAGTCGACCTGGTGGTGATCGAATTTATGGAGTGTTTGACAACCAACTACCTGCTGCTTTGAGAAAACTCCCGTTTGACCGATATCTTTCTGTGCAAAATGTGAGGAAAGTTGTTTCAGAGGCAGATGGTTACCAGCCTCACTTGATAGCACCTGAGCAAGGTTATAGACGGCTAATTGAAGGGGCCTTAAATTATTTTAGAGGCCCAGCTGAAGCCTCTGTTGATGCTGTAAGTAATTGTTCAAAATTTATCAATGTCAAGTAGTTAGTGCTTCTCATTGACGCTAAGTTTATATGCAACTAACCCTCGAAACTATATATCAGGTTCACTTTGTGTTGAAGGAGCTAGTGAGGAAATCTATTGGGGAATGTCAGGTAATTGGTGACTGTGGCAGCTGGGTTGAATTCTACTTCCCTACCTCCCCTCCCACAACCCCTTCTCCGTTTTCCTATTATTTCTAAATGTATTGTTGGAGCAGGAGTTGAAGCGGTTTCCCAGTTTGCAATCTACAATAGCTGCAGCTTCTAATGAAGCCTTAGAAAAATTTCGGGATGAAGGTAGAAAGACGGTAGTAAGACTAGTGGACATGGAATCATCTTACTTGACAGTAGATTTCTTCAGAAAACTACCTCAGGAGATGGAAAACCAGAAAGGAGGAAAGCCAGAAGCTGCTGCTGCTGTAGACCGATATGGAGAATATCACTTTCGGCGAATAGGTTCAAATGTATCATCTTATGTGACTATGGTGTCAGATACATTGAGGAACACAATCCCCAAAGCAGTGGTTTATTGTCAAGTTAAGGAGGCCAAACAATCTTTGTTAAATTACTTCTACACTCAGATTGGAAAGAAAGAGGTACTTGTTCAGTGTCCCTTGTATTCGTGTTTATTTAATTTTAAGACAATCGTTTGTTCATTGCAAGATCAGGGACTCATAAATTTGATTCACCCCCCCAATGAAACTACTGTTATTTTGAATAGACATATAATCAATCTAGCACATATGACTGAGTTTCAAAGTTGTTGAATATTATAGCTTAGAGTACAAGTCTGCTAAGGGTTTGAGTTCTAAATCGGTTAAGTCGTGGAAATATTGGTTACTCGTCAAAGAAAGACTCTGCATCATCGAAATCTTGCCATGTTGATACTAGTTCTTGTTAGCGTAATAAGAAGCGAGTGTATCTTGATACAAATAGGAGGAACATTTTCCTTAACCAAGCACAATAAGATAGAATTTAGTGTGTCTTGATACAAATGCTGACAGTTGTGTGAAAATTTATCTCAGGGCAAGGCACTTGCAGAATTGTTAGATGAAGACCCTGCACTGATGGAGAGAAGAATGCAGTGTGCTAAGAGGCTCGAACTTTACAAGAAAGCAAGAGATGAGATTGATTCTGTAGCATGGGTACGATGAGATGATTGTGTTATAGACCTAATGATACCACAAATTCACGACTTGGGTGAATCAATGTTGCTGCTTGATCAGCCTAAAATTCTTTAATTGTTGTAGAACTTTTTCACATTATTTGGCTTGGATTATTACTATATATTTTGTAATACGACATATTCATTTGCCGTTTCGATCCTCCATTTTTTGTACTTGAATCTATACATATGGGCTTTGAGTACTGTGTTTATGAATTTTTAGTTAAATGTGTTCATAAAAGTTAAGGAAGAAGTGTTTTTTACTTTTGGACTTGGACCTCAAAGTTAAGGACTGAAAACAATAAGTTAAGGACCTATTGTCCTTAACTTTTTAACTTGAACTTTTAAGTTAAGGACTGAAAATTATAAGTTAAGGACCTATTGTCCTTAACTTTTTAACTTGAACTTTTAAGTTAAGGACTGAAAATTATAAGTTAAGGACCTATTGTCCTTAACTTTTTAACTTGAACTTTTAAGTTAAGGACTGAAAATTATAAGTTAAGGACCTATTGTCCTTAACTTTTTAACTTGAACTTTTAAGTTAAGGACTGAAAATTATAAGTTAAGGACCTATTGTCCTTAACTTTTTAACTTGGAACTTTAAGTTAAGGACTGCTTGCCCTTCACCTGTTAACTTGAAACTTGAAGTTAAGGACTGGTTGTCCTTAACTTTTGAACTTGAAACTTGAAGTTCAGGATGTGTTTTTAACTTTTAAACTTGAAAGTTGAAGTTCAGGACCTATTGTCCTTAACTTTTTAACTTGAAACTTTAAGTTAAGGACTGCTTATCCTTAACTTGTTAACTTGAAACTTGAAGTAAATGACTGCTTGTCCTTAACTTTTGAACTTGAAACTTAAGTTCATGACCAAGTTTTCTTAACTTTTAAACTTGAAAGTTGAAGTTCAGGACCTATTGTCCTTAACTTTTAAACTTGAAACTTTAAGTTAAGGACTGCTTGTTCTTAACTTTTTAACTTGAAACTTGAAGTTAAGGACTGCTTGTCTTTAACTTTTGAACTTGAAACTTGAAGTTCAGGACCAACTGTCCTTAACTTTTAAACTTCAAAGTTGAAGTTCAGGACCTATTGTCCTTAACTTTTAAACTTGAAACTTTAAGTTAAGGACTGCTTGTTCAAATCTTTTATGTTCTTTTTCCTTCTTTGTAGTGTTATAATGGAAGGAGATCGTGTGTTCGAGTTTAATGTTTGGCGAAACCTCATGAGCTATTGGAAAGGAGATCTACAATATAAGGAAACGATAAAAAGTTTTTTGTCAAACCGGCAGTGGAAGAAATTAAGGGATGGTATTTTCGGGAACTTTTTCAAGTTACAAAGTGTGAAGTTTTCTGGTAAACTTATTCACTGTCTATTACTTTATGAAATTGTAAGTAATGACGCTAATTCGATGACGTTCAAGGTTTTTGACCATGAACTTAAGTTTACACGGGAAGCATTTAATATAATCACTGGTTTGAAATGTTCTTCTACACTGGATATTAAAGGTTTGGATGAAAAAGATAATAGGCTTTTGAAAGTCTATTTCCCTGGAAAGGATCGTATTGAGTGAGGTGATTTGTATGATTTTATTTCTAGTCATCCAAATGGTACAACTTCGTCATTTGAAGGCAGCGATGATGATGCTGTGGAGTTAGCAACAATATATTTTGTTGAATCTGTTTTGTTGAGTAAGCGGAAGAGTAGGCGTGTCTGAGAAGTTAATGAAAATTGTAGATGATGATCTACTTTGCTCTTCATTCAACTGGAGCTCTCTATATTATGAAATATTATTAAAATCACTGAAGAGTTGTTTGAAGCCCAATGAGAATGAGAAAGAGAAAGAGAAAGATAAAGACAAGGATAACTACACTCTACTTGGCTTTCCTTTTGCTTTTTGTGTTTGGATTACGAAAGTGTTGCCAATTTTCCAAGAAAAATAATTTGTTAACTTTCGAGAATGTGGTTATCCTCGGATGTTATGTTATTCAGACATGAAATCTCCACAATATGATTCTCTGTGTAAAAGATACTTCCATGATGAAAGTGTAAGTTAATCTAATTACTCGATTTTTTTTAAAATTTTGTTTATGTTTTTTAGTTCTGAAAACTTATGTGTTTTTTTTCTTATTTAATAGTTGTATAAATTGATCGATGTGGTACCATTTATTGCTTGTGAAGAAGATACGGAGGCTGTTACTGTGCATGATTTTCTCAAGATCAAAGCTCAATGTCTTCTTCCACACAATTTGATGAAGCCATTCTTAAGGAAATTGTTAAAGTAAGTTTTCTGTCTTTTAATAGCATTAGTTTTCTATTTGATTGCTTTTTGCTTAAGAGACTTTTTTTGTTTATATGGTTTTTGATTCAGAGATTATCAGAGCAGTTTAAAAAGGATCTACAGGCTGAAGTTACTAGAATAAATCAGAAGATATATGTGATAGAAAAAAAGATTGAAAATGATATGAAGGTAATATCATTAATTTCAGTTAGTTTAAAGTTAAGGACACCAATTCAAACTTAAGGACCTATTGTCCTTAACTTTTTAACTTGGAATTCAAAGTTAAGGACCAAGTGTCTTCAACTTTTTACTTGGAATTCAAACTTAAGGACCAAGTGTCCTCAACTTTTTAACTTGGAATTCAAACTTAAGGACCAAGTGTCCTCAACTTTTTAACTTGGAATTCAAAGTTAAGGACTGTCTGTCCTTAACTTTTGAACTTGGAATTCAAAGTTAAGAACTGCATGTTCTTAACTTTTTAACTTGGAATTCAAAGTTAAGGACTGTCTGTCCTTAACTTTTGAACTTGGAATTCAAAGTTAAGGACCAAGTGTCCTCAACTTTTTAACTTGGAATTCAAACTTAAGGACCAAGTGTCCTCAACTTTTTAACTTGGAATTCAAACTTAAGGACTGTCTGTCCTTAAGTTTCTAATTTAGTTTCTTTCACAGGATTTAAAGAAAAGTCTAGGATCAAAGATTGATACTTTGTTGAAGATTTTTGTGAAAGCTGATGAACGGAACATAGAGAGAGAATCTAGTGTTCCAATTAGTAAAGATGGAGTTGATGATCATGGTGATGGTATAGAACCTACTGTGACAATTAACAAAGATGCAGGTGGTGGTGAACGTAATGATACGGATGTGCATGCAGAAGTTCAGTATGAAAGCGATTATAGAGATGCATATCTAGATGATGGAACTGATATTGGCACTCAAATTGGGAAATGTTAGATATAGATTATGAATTTTTTGTCATTGAAATTTATATTTATAGCGTAATACATATAAACTTTTTTGTGTTACAAATATATGTAGAATCTACTGATGGAGTGGAAGTTCAAGATGTTGTAGAGTTTCTGGAGCAGGAAAATCCAAAAGAGACGGGAGTAACAGAGAAAATCTGTAAATGTGTAGTGTAATTTCAGGATTTAGAAAGTCCATTGGGAACAAGTGTAAGTGAGATTGTATACAAATGTTTTAAAGGAACACATGATATGTCTACACCTCTCACATATAAAGAGAAGTTTGGATTTCAAAATTCTGCCAATCAAGGTTAGATGGAATTTTCATGTTTTGTTGAATGTTAGTTTTAGTAAATTATTAGAATGAGTATTAATTGTAAGTGTTACAGAATCTTTTGAAGCTGCAAGAGAAGAAGATGGAGTGGAGTATCAAGAGAGAACTGGAGTACAATCTCAAGATTTCGAAAATACCAAAGGAACAAGCATAAGTGAGACTTTTTCCAAATGCATAGATGGAACATGTGATCTCTCTATCTCTTCCCGACAATATTGGAAGCGAAGAAAATGCTACTGAAGATAATGATTTAACTGGGATCATCTTGACAGTTGCAAAAGGTTAGACAGTGGATTTTTTTTTTTTAATTTTATACATAACAAGTACTAATTGTGTTAGCTCTTTTAAATATTTTGTAGAATCTTGTGAACTTGCAATTGAAGAACATGGAGAACAGTTGCAAGATAAAGAAAATGTGAAGTTGGAAGATAAAGAAAATGCAACCAATATGTCAGTTCAATCGTCTGTTGAAAAAATACAAGAAGGCAGTGTGAACGAGACAGGTATTATTGTGTCCTAAATATTATATTCATAATTGAAACTGCTGACAACTTGAGCAAACTAATGAGTATATATAGTTTTGTCTGCAGAGCAAAATAAAGATGAAGCTCTTAACCAATATACTAGGAAAAGGAAGAGAGGTGATAGTATTGGTTATGATGGTCCATCATTTTCTATTCTTACTCCTACTCCTCCAAGTACACAAATGAACATTGATGAGGGTTTGCCTATGGAGGTTGAAGGAAATGTTGAAGAAGAGCTTGGTCGAGGCAAAAGGAATAAGATGCTTAGTTGGCAGTTGAAATCTCCCTTTGAACAGGAAAGAAAAACAGCAAAATCGATGGCACAAAATAAAAATACTCCCAACAATTCAGGCTGGATAAAATCAAAATATACTCGTACATGTATTTTTCATTATGCCAAAGATGATACAAAACTATTGAATAAATTCATTGCGTGGTTGGTCAAGGAGAAAAGGAAAGGTCGCAAAAAACCATAAGTCCCTTAATGTATTTTATTATTTGTTAATTGCTTAAATTTGTGTCCTTAACTTGTGAATTTAAATTTAGGACTAAGTGTATTGATTTTGAAATTCCTAAAGTTAAGTGTCCTTAAGTTCTGTGAATGTAAGTCTAAGTTTAGCACCAAGTGTCCTTAACTTTAGAACTTGGAAATCAAAGTTCAGGACCAAGTGTCCTTAACTTTTCAACTTGAAACTCAAACTTCAGGACTATGTGTCCTTAACTTCTCAAGTTGAAATTAAAACTTCAGGACCTAGTGTTCTTAAGTTTTAAACTTGAAAATCAAACTTCAGGACCTAGTGTCCTTAAGTTTTGAACTTGAAAATCAAACTTCAGGACCTAGTGTCCTTAACTTTTGAACATGGAAATCAAAGTTCAGGACCAAGTGTCCTTAACTTTTGAACTTGAAACTCAAACTTAAGGACCATGTATCCTTAAAGTTCTCAACTTGAAAATCAAACTCCAGGACCATGTGTCCTCAACTTTTCAACTTGAAACTCAAACTTCAGGACCAAGTGTCCTTAACTTTTGAACTAGAAACTCAAACTTCAGGACCAAGTGTCCTTAACTTTTGAACTAGAAACTCAAACTTCAGGACCAAGTGTCCTTAACTTTTGAACT
>ML410706.1:18674-30537 GCA_005239525.1 Nicotiana knightiana
TAGTGTGAGGAAGAATCCATACAAATTGTATCAGCTAAAAATCAGTAGCAAAATGTTCTTCCTTGAGCTTTCAGATAGTAGCTTTGTACTTGATGATAAGGTTTGATAATTCGCAAGGCATTTATTTTCTTTATTCTTAATTTACTATTTTTTAATTATTTTATGACTGATGGATTTGTTTTATTTTTTGATTTCTTATGAAGCATATTGACATTGCCCTATATTATTTGAGAAAGATGGAATGCTACCACCCTCACGATCATCCTTTTCGTTGCACAACTACATATATAGTTTTTGATAACTATATGCTACAGATATATAAGGAATTCAATGAAGATGTTACAAATATCTTTTGGTGTGGTGATAATCAATTAGTTCTGACACCATATGTATGGGGTGTCAATCGTAGATGTGGAATTGCTTGGACAGAGGTTGACAAAATCTTTTTTCCATGTCGGCTTCCTTCAGAAGAAGATAATGCTGTGACACATTTTTTCTTGGGGGTATTGGACTTGAATGAAAAAAAGATTGATGTGTATGATTCCATATATAGTGAGCCATATGAGGCAGGAATGAAGCACATTGAAATATATGCACGTGTGATCCCCAACTTGCTAAAGTTCACACAGTTTGAGAAAAATCACAAGTCTTTTGGAAATGCATTCAACAAATTTGATATTCCGTGGCAAAGATCACCACACCAAACTGGATCGTTCGTGTTTTTATTTGTTATATAATTTATATGTACTTTAGATTTATTGTTTAATTGACTCCATATCTTACATTTTTCATAGGAATGATTGTGGTGCATTCCTAATCAAATATGTGTAGTTGTTGATGATTGGAAAGGATGTGGAGATATTCTAACCTGAAGACATAAAAGACTTTAAAAAAGAACTTGCAACAAATCTTTGGGCACATGGAGAGTGGAAAAGAAATTCTGGTCATGATACACCACCAGAAAATGTTGGCGACGACTATGATAGTGAAAATGAAACTTGCTATCCGAAGGAGCTGTAGTTTAGTTGTAAAGAAACTTAGTTGTAGCTGATTTTTTGTAAAGAATCCATATGAATTCTGAAATTTCTTGTAAATTTTGCAAACGGCAATTTCATTTTGTTTGCATAGCATAATTTTTTGTCACAACTATGCAAAATTACAATTTCAGAAGTAATATGAAGGCATCATGTTTTTAATTTCTTTGTTTCTGTCAAGTATTGATTTGTCTATTTTCAAATTCAAAGTTAAAGACCAAGTATCCTTAACTTTTGAACCTGTAAGTCAAAGTTAAGAACTGCCTGTCCTAAACTTTTAAACTTTGAACTCAAAGTTAAGGACTTCCTGTCCTTAACTTTTAAAACTGTAAGTGGAAGTTGAGGACTGCATGTCCTTAACTTTTGAACCTGTTAGTCGAAGTTAAGGACTTCCTGTCCTTAACTTCTGAACTTGAAAGTCAAAGTTAAGGACTGCATGTCCTTAACTTTTAAACATGTAAGTCAAAGTTAAGGACTACTAGTCCTTAACTTATAAACCTGTAAGTGGAAGTTAAGGACTCCCTGTCTTTAACTTCTGAACTTGAAAGTCAAAGTTAAGGACTGCCTGTCCTTAACTTTTAAACATGTTAGTCGAAGTTAAGGAAGTTAAGGACTACTCGTCCTTAACTTATAAAACTGTAACTGGAAGTTAAGGACTCCCTGTCCTTAACTTCTGAACTTGAAAGTCAAAGTTAAGGACTGCCTGTCCTTAACTTTTAAACATGTAAGTCGAAGTTAAGGACTGCTCGTCCTTAACTTATAAACCTGTAAGTGGAAGTTAAGGACTCCCCGTCCTTAACTTCTGAACTTTAAAGTCAAAGTTAATAACTGTCTGTCCTTAACTTCTGAACTTTGAAATCAAAAGAAAAAAAAAAGAACATAAGCGGAAAGCAATTTTGAAAATTCAGACATCTGCTCAAATAAGAATAATCTAAATGAATCAAATTCATCGCAAAAGCTTAAAAGAATCAATAAATCTACTATTCTCTATGCTTCCTAGAAAATGGATGGACTGCCGGAGAATATATACAAGCTGTTCTATTATGACCAATTCTTCTGCAACGACCACATTTGAATGATATTTTTGATGACTCGGTAACTGGAATATTCCTTTTCTTCTGCCTTCTACCTGGTGGCACTTAAAAATCTGGAGGTTTAATAATTTGTGACTTAACATTCTCTGGAACAATCCAAAAATCAGTATGTTCTATAGGATGTATTTGTCTTTCATATGTTTTCAGCCAAGATTCCTTTAAGTACCAGTGCGAGCAAAAGGTAATTCATCAAATTGAAACTGAAAACAATCACATGTTCTTTTGTTTAAGTCCACCAAGAAAGTAATTCCTTCTTCTTCAACTCTAGAACGCCATGAATCAACAGGGAAGACCTTCAATGTTGAAAACTTATAAGTTAGTACATTATGTTAAATTATATTAAAATAATAACCTAAACATAAAACATAATACTTACATTCAAGTAAATGCTAAATCTATCTTTTTCTTCAATTCCTCTTCTACCCAACAAGAAATATCATAAAAAGTTCCTTCTGCTTGATTTCTTCTTTCATAAAACCAACGTAGTAGCTTCACTTGGATGAAATCCATCATTCTTAATATAGGCAACTCCCTTGCTTCTAAAAGGATAGAATTCATTGACTCAACTATGTTTGTTGTGAGCATGTCATATCTTCGCCGTGGACAACAAGAACGTGCCCACCTTTCCGGTGGTTCTTCCATCAAATAGTCATAAGTCTTCTTATCTACTTTTGCTATATCTGACATGTAAAGATCAAATTCTTTGCGCCTGTATACTCTTGCAGCACTTTGAAAAAGTTTTATGACCTCACTTTTCACTTTCCTTCGCTTTAGGTTCTGCTCCAAATGATAGATACAAATCCCATGGTGGCTTTCAGGATATACCTTTGCAATGGCATATGTAATAGCTTGATGCTTGTCTGATAAAAAAATCAAATTCTCACGGCTTCCAATTGCATTGCTAAGCTCACTAAAGTACCACTCATAGGAATTGTTATTTTCAGATTCTACTATTCCAAAGGCTAGTGGAAAAAATTGGTTATTTGCATCCTTTGAAACTGAAATCATTAAAACACCACGAAATTTTGACTTCAAAAAAGTTGCATCAACAACAATCACTGGTCTACAATGATTCCAACCAACTATTGATGATCCATATGTATAAAACATATAAACAAACCTGAAAATATAGTATAAAAGAAGGTTAACAGAAGTTAAGGACATACAGTCCTTAACTTCGACTTACAAGGTCAAAAGTTAAGGACAGGTAGTCCTGAAGTTAGACTAACAAGGTCAGAAGTCAAGGACTGGCAGTCCTTAACTTTTTGACTGCACATATAAAAGTTAAGGACAACACGTCCTTAACTTTTTAACTGGTTAAAGACAACATGTGCTGACGTTTATAAAACAGACTAATAAACTCTTTTTTGATTGTTTACCTGTAAGTGGAAGTTAAGGATTCCTTGTCCTTAACTTCTGAACTTGAAAGTCAAAGTTAAGGACTGCCTGTCCTTAACTTTTAAACATGTAAGTCGAAGTTAAGGACTGCCCGTCCTTAACTTATAAACCTGTAAGTAGAAGTTAAGGACTCCCTGTTCTTAACTTCTGAACTTGAAAGTCAAAGTTAAGGACTGCGTTTCATTAACTTTTAAACATGTAAGTTGAAGTTAAGGACTGCACGTCCTTAACTTATAAACCTATAAGTGGAAGTTAAGAATTCCCTGTCCTTAACTTCTGAACTTGAAAGTCAAAGTTAAGGACAACACGTCCTTAACTTTTTAACTGGTTGAAGACAGCATGTGCTAACGTTTATAAAACATACTAATAAACTCTTTTTTGATTGTTTACCTGTTGTCGTCGTCTATCTTTATGTTAGTATATATTCTCGGGTTTTTACTTCTCATCATATACAAGTATGAAGACAATAATTCATAATTCTATTAAGGAGTTCCTCTTATTAAAGCAGAAGCATGTTGAATATCACGCCACGCCTTGTGATAACCAATATCTAGTCCATGTAATTTTTGCATTTCTTCCATGACAAAAACTGGTGTAACTTCAAAACTTGGGTCTCGAAGATCTTCAATAATGTAACCACTAATCAACTTTGAAGTTGCATGCCTTTTATCAACTTTCATAGTGTTAACTGAGCAATCATGATTTTTCTCGATCTTTACTATCTTGAACAATGTTGAATCTTTAATTCTGAAAGCACGCACACTCCACCCACACCTATCATCATTGCATTTCAACGAATATCTTGTTGAGCTTGATCTAACAACCTTGAATTCAAAATGACCTTTAATTGCTATATTCGAAAAACAGTTAATTATACTTTTGTTTTTGTCAAATATTGATCCCACTTTTATTTCATCCAACGAAGCATTTTCTCTTAATATCGTAGTTGGGGATTCTTTTTGTTTCGAATTTGACCTTCGTCTAGTTAGTTGAGTAGAAGTTTTTTCAGCAACTTCTTCGATTATTGGTGCACTCTCTAAGAATTGAATACCCAAAGCTTGTTCGTTGTCAATTGCTAGAATGCTTTGTCCTTCAACTTGAATAGAATCAAATGTTAGTAGCACCTCTTCAGTTATTGGTTGAGCTTCAACCATATCTATTTTCATTATCTGTTGGCATTTGTTTTGATTGTCATGTTCAGTTTCTCTGTTGACATTTTCAAGGGTGCTTGCTGATCCAAAATCTCTTTCCGAAATATCAATAATGAAATGACAACCCTTGAAGAGTGAATGAGTTTTTAGTAACTCTATACATGTGTGAAGATCTAAATCTTTAGATACAAGCATTCCCTTGCTTGTTTCCAGGTTGATATCAAACCATATCATTGCTTCAAACTTGTCTCTATCCAATTCAATAACTTCAAAGATCTGTTTAATGAAATCTTCAAACTGAATTGTCTCAGGTACTAGAAAAAGCTTTGTTTGATGATCAAGATACTTATAGTCTTCAGTCCATCTACCATTAAATGCAACTATAATGCATATTGTTTCCATCCTGTAAGTCAAGAGCAATCCTTATATAATTAAGAACAGGTACTGTAAGTTAAGGACTAAGTTAAGGACCAAGTATCCTTAACTTTTGAACTTGAAATTCAAAGTTAAGGACCAAATGTCCTTAACTTTTGAACTTGGAACCTAAAGTTCAGGACCGAGTGTCCTTAACTTTTGAACTTGAAACTCAAACTTCAGGACCAAGTGTCCTAAGTTATGAAATTGAAACTCAAACTTCAGGACCTAGTGTCCTTAACTTTTCAATTTCAAAATTAAACTTCAGGACCTAGTGTCCTTAAGTTTTCAACTTCAAAATCAAAGTTAAGGACGTGTCCTTAACTTTTGAACTTGGAACCTAAAGTTCAGGACCTAGTGTCCTTAATTTTTCAACTTGAAAATCAAACTTCAGGACCTAGTGTCCTTAAGTTATGAAATTGAAACTCAAACTTCAAGACCTAGTGTCTTAATCTTTTCAACTTCAAAATCAAACTTCAGGACCTAGTGTCCTTAACTTTTCAACTTCAAAATCAAAATTCAGGACCTAGTGTCCTTAACTTTTTTAAACAATTTTCAAAACTATGATAGTATTTCCGTAATATTCAGAAGAACAACAAAAAAGTTAAGGACATTGTGTCCTTAACGTTTTCAATTCAATTTGAAACGGGGACACCAAATCCTTAACATTATGTCCTCAGTTTTCATCGAATTATTACAGGACGCGATGTCCTTAAGATTATCAATCCAGAAATTAAAAAAAAAAAAAAAGTTAATCCGACCCATAAATTTCATAGTAAAGAAATAAAAATCAACAGAAACACACAAATTCATAACTTACTGTAAATTTATGTTGATTTTTGGACGAGAAAGTTGAATACTATTGCTGCTGCTGAAGTTAATTGTGCTGATCGTTAATAAAAGCTTAGGTATAAGTTATAGCAGAAGGGTATTTTCCTCCAGTCAGGTAAAAGTTCATTAAACTAGTGGCTAAAGAATAAAACATTTAAAACACTGGCTTTAAAATAAAGACATCTTCTATTAGTGGCTATTTGTACATATCCCCCCATTTTTGGAGGGGGAAAAAACGAAAATTTAGCTGGTGCTTTCCTGTCGCTGGTTGGCTGAATCACTTGAAGCATTCTTTGTCAGATTCTAGTATTCTTTAAATGGCCTGACCACTTAAACTTGCACTCAGTTTGTAAAGCCGATATATGAACTCTTGGGTTTCCCATTTGAACACCTTTACTTGAAAAAATGGCTACTAATAAATACTTGTAATTGTGAGTGTTGTTCAATTGCCGCCGACATGGATTTAGTTTGATGTTTTGTATAGCCACATCATCCTTTCATTCACATTTTTTTAACACCTGTATGCTTAAGGTTATCTAGGGATTTAATTAGTCACTCGCAATTATAGCAAAGACGAACATATACAACTACTGACACTTGCATTTTCCGATTAAAAACCATCTCAGTGTCCCGTCTCTGGCGACTGGCCAAAAGAGCAGCCGCTAATAGGAAAGATGAACACATACATAACAACATTGGCAAAGCCGGAATACCGAGTTATAAATCGAAACCCACCTTTTACTAAGACCGTTGCCAATTTCAACACCCTCAATTACCTCCATCTCACCACCATCTCCGTTACTGTCGGCTACCTCTCCGGTAAACTCCTTTCTTTGCTTTACTTTTTATCAGTCAAATCTTATTAATCAACTCTTAAATCAACCAAAACCCTAAGAAAAAACCCGTTAACAAATCATTGATCCGGATCAAATATCTGGGATCCACGTCTGATCCATCGAACAACCGAAACTAACTTCTAACAAGTCCTCCTTCGGCATTTGAAATCGCCCACCACCCACCACCCACTTTCTTCTTTACTTTTTTTTTAACCTCCCAAACTTAAATAAAAAGTGTCATTATATAGAGAGCAAATGATATAGAAATTTGAAGTATTATTCAGGTTGATTGCATTGAATTGAAGCTGGGCCAAAACGAATTACAGTAAGAAAGCTAAAATAAAGAGATAGAAATTGGAGAACCCTAGAGCGAACGTTAAAGAAAGAGAGTATGTGACTGAAGTTGATCGAGGATATGAGAATATCTTAATTATGTATGTTACAGTTACGTACAAAGGTGGGAGGGAGGGGAAAAGAGAAGGGGAAAGGGAAATGTCTCTTTTTTCTTTTGGTCTCGTTTATATTTTATTTTGATTCTCATATTTTTTTAATGAAAACAATACATTCCACGCGCCTTTGCAGCGTGATTTACACACAATTTAGCCATTTCAGCTGCGCTGCTTTCACATAGGCATAGTCAACGGTCAAATGTGTTTATTAGTATCCATTGCATCAAATTGGAGTATTCAAATGAAAAAAGTGCAAGTTCATGTATCGGCTTTTAAAACCCTACAAGTTTAAGTAGCCAGGAAACCATTATGCCTTTTCTTTATTGTCCCAATCAAGATTCAAGATCCCTTCCATTATATAATAAGGTACTCTTACGAAACTCTACAAAAGCTTGTGCTAATACATTACATTCCAAAAACGTTTTGACAATGGATGTTCTTACTGTGTTTGGTACTTCCAGCTTGTCAGCATTGGCTTACAACAATCCGTCTATAAAGTTAATGTAAAAAGCGTTGCTGTGTCTTTTTTTCAGAATTTGGCTGTGGGCAACTCAATCCGCAAAGGATAGTGAAGGTATACTAATGCTATGAATGTCCCAATATCGTCGGGTAATAATACAACAACCACTCACTACAATCCCCACAAGTGGGGTCTAGGGTGAGGAGGGTAGAGAGTACGCAGAACTCCTACCCAAAGGGATAGAGAGGTTGTTTCCGAAAGACCCTCGGCTCAAGAACAAGAAAATAAACAATAGACAATATTACTATCGTCGGGTAAGAATATCAGCAAAAAAACCATTCTCCAAACAGGAATTTTATTCTTCAAGCAAGAGAACTCCATTCATTTGACCTCTGTGCCAGCCTCGCAGGAATTTGAGATCTTAAACCAACAAGAGTCCAGGAACTTACAAATGAGATGAGCAAACATAGAAGAGAATCAAAATGAATGCGCAACTCATCATACAAATTAAATACTTTCCATTTTTTGACTAAACTCGTGCCACATGAAACTAACTCACAACAAGTTTTGTCCAAAAGATGTTAGGAGGGGGGGTAGTCAATTGATCTATTAGTCGTATCTACGCTTGCTTTCCACGTTATCAAGAGAGAAAAATAAGTATCTACTCTTGCTTTCATGTATATCTATTTTCATGTATTATCTGGAGGAAAGCAAATGAGTACCTCTAAGTCTCAATACATGGATGTCAGAAAGGCTTACAATCAGAGTGCCATGACAGGAGCCACTATGAGTATCCTCTTCAACTTCCTACATAACAAGGAAACCATGTTTAACTTCAAACCTTCATTTTTCACCCAAGCAATCACAGAATTACTACCCTAAGAGTATCAATGCCATGGGTTGAAGCTAAGAAAAAAATCCCTGAACAAGCAGGTTCTCACTGAAGAGGCATCGTTGATGCATTCTGTAGCAGCTTCACCAGAATCAAACCCATATCTGCTAGTGACATGCCACATCCAAATTACATTTAATATCTAAGCAGCTGAATTGGGTGAATCAAAGATATTCACTGATACATGAAGGAAATGAAACTAATATAATCTACCTAAGCAAAATAACTGCACAAATCCTTTGTCATTTTGGATTGAACATGAGGTAATTAATTTGATCAATCTGAATATCAGATATAGGCTCTATAGGTTGCTCATCGTCGTCTATTGAAGGGTCATTGCTCAATGGTTCTCTCGTGAATTCATCTGTAGAATAGACCAAATGCAAACATTAATAGCTAGATCCTACCATTGCATGTTCTCAACAGGCAATGCTAAAATTGTGTTACGCATGTGCAAGACAGAAACTCAACGAAGATCCTTTCCACCGCCCTAACGAGAAAGGCAGCTTACAATTACCATATATCATGCTTAAAGAAGTTGGAGGAGGGGTAGCCAAGAAGTTGAGACCAATGTAAAATCCTACAGCTAGTACTATAGTCATCATCCCATAAGCTGGCACAGCTAATGCCCAGTACCTGAAAAATGAACATCAATTTAACAGAAAGTCACATATTTTCCTCTCAAACACTCTGCAAATGCTTTAAGTCCCTTTTATGCAGTTGTACACTTCTATAATGTTGGAGCAGTATATCTCAATATCATGAAATGAATGCAGGCAAGGAGTTTATATAACAAAATTTCATGCATTTTCTATTGCATATGTTTAAAAAATAGGTGAATTTCTTTTTCAGATTCTTTTTCAACCGAACGCCATTCAAGATTCATAGGTGTTTTTTCTTCTTTTTTTTTGCACAAACCGAGAAACTTTTCTCTAATGGTGTTTGCTTCGGAGAAAAAGTCTAAAAGATTTTAGAAGTCTCTGAGAAAATCTTTCAACACTTCTTGGATACAAAAGCCAGTTGCAGTGATGAAGCTAAGCACAACCTAATTAATTGGAATAAAACTAGACAGCTACTGGTTCGGGTGTTAAACAGACCAAAGAAGCTAGGCTCAACCTAGTTAACTTGCAACTACATTTTGTTTACCTGCTCGGATAGTAAACAATACCCAAAGAATGCAACCAATTTTCTGGAAGATATGCCCATACCAGGAAAAGAACTGTCCACAAAAGTAAGAGAAACAGATCAGATTTTCCTATGCGTGAAATCAAATGACTGTTGCAACCACTGGAATACAAGTGGAATTAGGTTAAAGCAAAGCAGACATACATACAAATAAGATGAGAGCTCAATGTTTTACGACAGACAACAGATTGTAGAAATATCAACTGTTTTCAACGTTTGCAGAGTAATATATCCAGTCTAACATTGACTCCCAAGAAAAATGAGTTCACAATTCGACCTTTATCCAGATACTGGTAGTGCTGCACAAGCAGTTGCCACGAAGGTAAAGCAGTGGAACCAAAAGGGAAGGCTCACAAGTAACTTTCACGCCATGAAGAACATTCCCAAAGAAGATGAATGCATAACGATAACATTACACCACTAAAGATTCAACTGTATTGCCAGACCATGAAATCAAAGGCAAAAGCAAATATTCAAATCAATGGATATATTCCGAGTAACAAACTAAATTTCTTAAAAAAGAGGAAGAATAGACCTGTAGCAACAACAGTAGTAATGGAGCCAACAAATCCATAAACTTCAGAAGTCTTAGGTCCTTGATCTCCAGAAACACCAAATCCTGAACCTCTGTCATCTGAATCTGGAAAGAATACAGTGGTCGTCCTATTTTTGGAGAAACTTAAGATCCTTCTAGGGCTATTAACGGAACGAGGATCTTCCCAACCTTTATCTTCCGGCATCCCAAGATCACAGAAGGGCCAAAGCGTCACTCTGAATAAGAATTCAACCTGCCCCAAAGATTCCCAAAACACCCAGAGCATAGATATTAGTACTAAAAAACCTGCAAGCAGCATTAACAATTTCCACAAAACACCCAGCAAGCAAAAGCATAACAACCATGAGGATCATTAGTTGCTTGGAAATTATGGAACTAAAGGAGACTAGCAGACGTTTTCGTCCTTATATTTCAGCTCCGTCTGAAAGGGGGAAAAAAGACATCCCAAACAGGTGTGACATGAATTTCACTCAGAAAAAGAGATGAAGTACCGTGAGTGAAACCATATTTCACTTGAAATACTCTTCAAACAAGTTTTTTCAACTTCAAAATTTCTTATTTCAAGTTGATTTGAAATAGACGGCCAAACGAATCATTTCGTGATTGATTAACTAAAAGAACAGATTTATTGTCAGTTTTCACTATTAATTGTTCAAAGTCCAAAAGAAAAAAAAGAAAAATTGGGTCCGAGATCTAATAAGACGCGGCTAACTCCTGGAAAAGTTTAGCCTGTTCTGTCCTCCAACATATCAGATGCTTGTGCTCTTATTACAGAATGCTAAAATGTGGCGAAAAGACACAACGTCCCTATCCCTCAACTATTATGAATTTTCTAGTATATACACCAAAGAAAATGAAACAAAATCAGCAAATTAAGAATGCAGAAAATCAAACACCTGAGAAAGTCCTTTCTCAGTGGCGAACGAATGAAGGCTGTTTCGAGCATGCAATTGTGGATTTCAAGTCCTAATTCCAAATTCAGAAGGACCCCAACTCCTTGTCTAAGGTATAAATAAATCCCAGATATAAAAATGGGACTCAAAAGGAGAACGTAACAGATCAAAAACATAGTATTTGAGTTTCATTACAGATACGATAAATGCAATTCGAATAATTTATAATAATACCCAAAAATCCAATTAAATAGACATCTGTATGAATTAAATCCACAAGAGAAAAACTGCTCACCGAGTTTCTTCAGCTGCTACCCAATTTGAAGACATCTCAGCTCTGCAATTGAAAAGGATAAAGGAAGTTGTGAGGTGTGACTTCTCCGGCATGTAAATCTCTTTTTTATCTTCATTAACAATTGGAACCCAAAAAGTATCATTTTTGTTTCTTTTTCTAATTAATTTCTCAACACAAATTTTTATACTACCAAAACTAAATAAATAAATTTATAAAAAACGTATATGGAAAATTCTTTTGAAGTCAAATGTACAAGGAAAAAATACTATTGAAAATAATAAAGCAAAAAAAAAAAAAAAAAAAAAAAAATAAAAATATAAATAATATAAATAAAATAAAAATTAGAAAATAAAAAATGGGCGTGAGAAAATCAAA
>ML410706.1:30733-81115 GCA_005239525.1 Nicotiana knightiana
TATCGTATACCTTCTTGTAGTTTTATAATGACGAAGTTCACAGAGTAATAGTCTTTTAACTGGAGCAAATAAGTTACTAATAATCATTTAATAGAGAAAAATTTATAATTGTAAGTCCTCTTGCATTTCCCTCTTATTTATATGATGTTCATAAATAATTTTAATTATTAAAAATAATACTAATATAGTAGTGATTATATCTAGAACTGTTATTTTATTAGTAGAGATGTGGGTATTATATAAGTCCTTTCGCCTTAAATATTGTTCAAATCTTATTAAGATGAGGTATTTAATTAAGTATTCATTCTCTTCACTTTTTCTCGTTCACGATGAACTTTGTACGTTCACAAAGAAATAATAGATAGATTAAGTGATATTTTACCATAGTACCTTAATAATGATAGCATCTTGAAAAGTCTTGAAAATTTGGCGAGCGCAAAACATAACACGATATTGATTCTCGCTAGGCAAAAAATAGTATAGTTTAGTTATCGTCTCCATATGGATTAAATTTAAACAATGTGTTTACCCTTAAAATTTGAAGGCGATGGTTCAGAGTCACCTAGTGGCCGACCAGCGCCTGACATGCATTTAATGCCTTGGTAACTGGACCGACGTGACATTTCGTTGCTTGCGTCATGATCGAGCTAGTCACTGACGTCATTGTCTGAAAAGATGAAGCTCGAGAATTCATGTCGTTTCTCATCATTTTATTTCTGAGAAACAAAGGGACTATTTGTATACGGTTAGAACGTGCCTACCCTTTTTGTGACTAATCGAGGTTGGATCATGATAGACCACGATTCGACCTGATATTGTATCGAGCCTCAATATGAAGTTAGGTGATGAACCCTTAAATCGAGGGCCTGACAAGGACGACGATCAATCAAGATCGAGACCGAGTGGAACAGAGATCGAGTGGGATCGAAAGGGGTTTGCCTGGTCGAGTAACGGTAGGCCAAAATATCCGAGATCGAGCGAGGATCTCGGCGGGAATCTCGGCACGTATCAAGTCGAGTTCGGATAATTAGTCAATCATGAGATTTCTTATTGTATTTAGAATTGTACCATAAGTAGAACTCCTCTACTATCTATAAGTGGTTTTAAGAATATGTGATTTCACTTAGCACAAACTCAGAAATATGTAAATTGATATTAGAAATTGACAATAAATGAAGATAAAGCAAACCAATGTGATGCGCAGCTTTAGCCTTCGAGTTAGGTCGCCTCGAACCAAATGAGTATGCTATTGGAAATATGGATTGAGCAACAGGATATTAAAAGTTTAAGAGAAAATGTAATATATTTCTTTGTTATGCGTGAATGTAATGATTACAAAATTATTATAACCCCCTTTATATCAAAGAATCCTTACTTCTTAACTCTCATACTCAATTTTCCTGAACCTTAGTCAATTTCTTCGCTTTCTCCTATTCACAAATGGCTAAGAATTTCAAAATCGTGCCACAAAAGAGGCTCCTTCTTCATCGTGCTCTGCCATAATTTATGGTTCAACGCTATTTAGAATGATCAGCACTTGATTTAAGGTATTACTAACTACAATAACTACTAAATTAATATTACGACTAACTAGATTTAACCACGGATAATGGGGTTGAACTAAATTGGGTTGTAAATAATACAAGAAATAAGGGTCGCGACAGGATAGGTGCAAGATAGTTATTCGAGATTTAACTCTGTTTACACTTCTAATGTTCTAATGATTCTCATGAATTGACTCGATGATTAGTTTAAACGTAAGATCAAGATTCCTCTCTCGATTAAATCTAAACTCGACAAAATAAACTAATATGAAGCACTGTGAAGATATACAAGAACGTGTTAATGGATTAATCTTTAGGAAAACGTCTCTCGAATATTCCCCTAACTTGATTTATTTAACAATTCAACAAGCTCTTTCAATTACTTAAAAGAATCAGTGAATTAAAAAAAATAAAATAATGCAAAGATAATCACCAAAATATTCCTCTTTCGATTAAATAAACTGGTGAATAAAGTTGCAAACAATTCAAAGCTCCATAAACGAATTCATGCAAAGAGGTTAAAATCCACAAATATCAATCAAAACATCATATCCGTCAAAACCTTAGGGAGGAACAACTTCATAGATATGGAGAAAGTTTTCACAAATAAATTTAAGAACATAGAAAATATCAAAGACGACTTTACAATACAAACTCTCATTTTTGCACCGAAAGTTAAGAGAATTGATGAATCTTGTGTCTTCAAGTCGTGTGGTAGCTCTCCAAAACTCTCCTAGGTCGAATTTCCCTTTAAAATTATATTTACTGTGTATTTATATTATGTAGGAATAGTCTTGGACCAAAATAACTTTAATCGAAGCGAAATAGGATTACTCTGAGCCGAAAATTATTTGCCACGCCGTCTAGCACGTCGCATGGCACAACGCCATAATGGACAACATCAGAGTTCTCTGGACTATATTCTAGATGCTACTTACTTACATATGATGTTTTATTTTATAAGGTAGCAGGGGAGAAGGAAAAGCTATCATCCAATGAACAGACAAAGTGCCTTGGCCGAAAGGTCAGGAAGACCGAGGGGTGATTTCTGATCACATAAAAAAAATCTCGTTCTAATTTTATTTTTTTTAAAAATTCAATTAGTTAGTAAGTAAGTTCTCTTAGTCCCGAAGAGAGAAAAATTTAACTACTCGCATCATTTTGATTGTGACTTGAAAAAAGAAAGAAGAGAAGGAACTTGGAGTTGGCGCCCACATAACATATTAGTTCTTCCTTTCTGAATGTACGTAGGTAACCACCTTGACGTCATATTAGGCCTAAATTTTTGAGGCTTCAAATCTTTGCTTATATAGAATTGTTAGCAAGCCACTTTATGTCACATTCTCCAATCATGCTGTGATAGATCATTTAGTTGGCTTTCAACATTTTTTCTTTTATTTTTTTTATATGTGCACGTGGACCTCCACTCCTAAATTTGACCCCGACTTAACTTTTAAACTTTTACTCAAACTTCGAAGTTTCAAATAATCCATTTTAGTTCCAAACTTTCTTCTTCATTCGAAATCACATTCTACACAGCATAACACACATAATAAGTACACGGTACGAACAATTAGGCTCAAATACATTCAAAGTGTAGTAATTAGAGAGTGAAATATAGCCAAAATACAGGTTCTTAGCCTACCATCAGAATTAATTTGTGAAATAAGTAATTAATGATAAGGGTAAAATAAGAAGAAAAAAAATATAGTCTTCTCTTGATTTTCTAAAATTGATAAGTATAAGTGAAATTATATTTCTGGTATAGTGGAAAAGTAACACAACCTTGGATATATAGCATTATCTAATCCTAATATAAGGTTTTATTCTGCGGAAAAAGGTCATATATGTCCCTCTACTATCAAATATTAGTTATATATACCCTCCGTTATACTTTCAAAGATTTGTCCTTGCCTTTACCCTTTTAAATATTTCTGCCCCTCCTTTTAACGGACAACTCAAGTTCCATTCTAAATTTGCACGTGACAAAAATCTGTTGATACCCAATTAAATATCTAACCCATATCCAAAATTCGAAATTTTTCTTCCAAAACAAATCAAACTATGTACCATCTTTTCTGGTATCATAAAAAAAAGAAAATTTAGTGTAATAATTATCTTCAACTTCTCCTTCCATCCCTTCTTCCTCATCCCTACCCAAAAATTGATAAAGATTTATTATTAAACTCGTTAAATCTTGGCTAATTTCATTTAAAATCTATGCATCTTTTTAACACAAATATATGCCACTTCTATTTCGTTGTTGTTGGCAACCATGATGAAATGTTCATCGATCATTTTCCAAAAATAAATACAAAAATATAAAATATTTAATATTTAATATTCATTGAAAGCAAAGAAATCCAGAAACCCAAAATGGGAAGATCCAACTAAAATTCCTAAAAGTTATTGATAATCTTTTTTATGCAAAACCAGATTCTTCCATGAATCTTGGATTAGAGTAATCGAGAGAAAAAAAATTAATTTTAGATTTTTAAGCCATTTGGATAATTGAAAATCAATCGACGCTTGGTAGTTCGTGAAAGGAATAAAGAGAGAGAACTGTATGGGTCAAAATCTGCCATCGAATACTTAAGATAAGATAACGCTAAAGAAAAAATTCTCGAGTCGTCGTTAGTCGAGGTGGACCAAGAAGCAATAAGACTCATATCCGAAGAGCCGACGAGAGCGTGGTCTATATGTCAATAATGGTCGAGGTCGAGCACCGTTGATGAAGTTGTAGCGTCTAGTTTTCGAAATAGGATATTAAAAAAAATATTCTAGTGGATATTCTCTGTACTTGTACTATTAGGGTTTACTAGGAATATGTCTCATATAAATAGAAAAAACGATAATGATATGGGGCAAGTGACCTTCATTTTGAATGAACAAAGACCAAAGATTTTCTCTCTGTTACTAAGATACAAACACTACCTTTTCATCAAGATTCTCGTCCATATTGTTCCATACTTTTCCATCAGATCCGAGAATAATTCGAATATTCAAGAATTTATCTGTCACTCATCATTGTTAGGAGGAACAACCATCTAGTTCATCCTTTATTAGGTGAATCACTCCTCCTATTTACTTAAATGCTATTTATTATTATTCATTTCTATTGAATGCTACATTATTGCTCATACTTTTTGGAATAGTTATTGTATGCTGTTGTCATTCTTCTACCAGATCTATTTGACGCTAATCACATTTTTGGAACTCACATCTAGAAATATTATTTTTAACTAGGTTTAGCCCATTATCACATAAATTTAATTATTTGAACCAAGAGTTATATTTTTTGGTCAAATAATTTGGCGTCGTCTGAGAGGATTTTTTAGTTAAGCTTTTAGTTTCTTCTAGATCTACAACTAACACGGGTCACTAACGTAAAAAAAGAAGAAGCAAAAACAAGATCTCCTTTCTTTGTTTGCACAAATCCCAACATGGCAGGTAACCGAGAAGAAAGGAAGTGACCTCCCAACCAACCTCATGAACATCATCAATGAAAGCTGTAAAACGGCAGACGAAGACGCAACGCCGAGTGCCTCCCCTAGGTGAGATCGGTCGCCTCCTCCTCACTACAACATCACAAAATCTCTTGGTAAGGGAGCCTCCACATCTGTGGGGGAGGAGATGCCCCAACTGTAAAAAATCTCCTCGAAGAATGGCTAACTGAACACGTTAACCAGCATCCTCAACAAGCCCGCACGAGACACAACTACAGAAAACGCAAGGACTTACGCTATACAACCAGTGCAACCAATTCCTCCCTCCTCCAACGATATGTAATATTCACAATGTTATTAATAGTGCAAGTGAAAACGCCCTCGTAGCCATTTTGAAAAGGATGGAGGAAATGGAGAATGAGAACAACGAACTCCGAAATCAACTGAAAGAACACCAGGAAAGGGTCGATAAAATACCGGGCGCCCCCAAGCTGTTGCCAAAGAGGGATGCCAACTGGTTCGTCGAACAGCCGTACTCTAATGATGCAGCCCCACATAATATACCAAAAACCTTTAAAATGCCGCCCTATCTCGGGATATATAACCGACACAATCGAACCCGAAGATGTGTCTTCCATTTTACTGAAAAAGTTCGGCCAAACCCTCACTGGAGGAACATTAACATGGTATTCGCAGATACTGGCACGCTCTATTGAAACATTTGAAGAAATGACCGACAATGTAGTAACGGCCCATACCGGAGCCAAAAAGGTCGAGGCTAGAGTGAACGACATATTTTCCGTCAAACAATCTCTAGAAGAGTGATTGAGGGACTTTCTCGCCCGGTTCAACCGAGTAAGGATCACTTTACCAAACGTGTTCGAAGGAATGGCGGTCGCAGACTTTCAGAATGAGTTGAGTAGGAATTTTTCTAGAGCAACGAGGAAACTTTAAGTCGGTTGATGAAGTATCCCCCAACCACTTGAGACGAAATCCATAATGCTTATTGTGCCAAAGTCCGTGCAGATGAGGATGACCTCAACGGGCCAATTCACCGGCTAACCTCAGTACAAGTGGAGTCAAGAAAGGGTCGAAGAGACAATGCAGAAGAGATCACCCGATCCCACGACCTAACAGGGAACGACACTAACCATGCATCAGAGTGGCCGATGCCCCCTCTCCTCGCTACGAAGGTCCATCCAGACCAAAGAAAATAACTCATCAGAACGACAGAGGTATGACCCTATTGTCTGCTCACAATTTTTGTGTGTTACCTACAAAGATAGTCTACGTCCTGGAGAAGCTCAGACCAAAAGTGAAGTGGCCGCCAAAGATGAGATCAAACCCTAATACAAGAAAGTTTGATGCCCTCTATGAGTTCCACCAGGAACGAGGGCACAAAACAGAAGACTGCATCTCCCTAAGGCAGGAGGCCGTGAATATGCTACGTCAAGGACATCTTAAAGAGTTGTTAAGCGATAAGGGAAGAAGTAATTTTGCTATAGGCAGCGAACATCAAGGGCCACCCAAACCACCCTCACTAGCCCGTACCATCATCATGATCATCAGAGACAACCCCTCTATCAACAACGTGAAGTTCACAACTACACACAAACTCAAGCGATCCATCACCCTCGAATGGTATGACGAACTCGAAGAAAGTATCATCTTTGACAAGTCAGATGCCGACGATTTGGTCTTTCCTCATTATGACGCTCTTGTTATTACCCTGTGAATTTTGGATACTGATGTTAAACGTATTATGATTGATGACAGAAATGGCGCGTGCATTATCCATCCCCGAGTACTTACCTAAATGAAACTCGAGGATAAGATAGTGTTGCGCTACATCACGCTAACTGGTTTTAACAATGCAGTTGAACGGACATCCAGGGAAATAACTCTCCTTGTTTTGGCTGGCGGCGTTACTCTGGAAACAGCATTGCACATCATGGACCAAGACACCGCATACAACGCTATAACGGGATGACCAAGGATATACCCCATGAAGGTCATCCCATCCAGCTTATACCAAGTCATCAAATTCCCAACTCCATAGGGAATATTCAGCATACGAGGAGAGCAGCGTACATCCCAAAAATGCTACCACATTGATTTAGATAGTACGGCCTCCCAACAAAAGAAGTACAAAGAAAAATAGGCATAGAAATTAGCAGGGTCGAGGTGGGGGCATGACGAGGTGGGGGAAGGCATCAAAGATCGCGACATAGTCTAAGCCACAAGATCGACCATAAAAGACCTTGACCCCGTTCAATTAGACTCTAACAACCACCACAAAAAGTCCTATATCGATTGCAAGCTCCAAGACCCATGTAAATTCAGTCAATTCTTAAAAGCTAATGCGGATTTGTTTGCTTTCAGCTATGCAGATATGCTGAGCATCTCAAAGGATATTTCCATGCACAAATTAAAAGTAGACCCCTACCACCCCCGATGAGGCAGGTCAGGCGTAAATTCAACTCCGTAATCAATGACGTAGTGCGTGAGGAAGTGGAAAAACCATTAGAAAATGGTTCCATAAGGGAATCAAAGTACCACAAATGGGCCGCCAACGTGGTAATGGTGAAAATAAGAATGGGAAATGAAAGATGTGTGTAGACTTTACCGGCTTGAACAAAGCATGCCCAAAGGATTTATTCTCGCTGCCTCACATCGACCAACTCATTGACTCCACAGACGAGCATGAGCTTCTAAGTTTCTTGGACGCTTATTCAGGCTATAATCAGATCCTCATGGAAGAAGAAGATCAGGAAAAAACCACGCTCATCACCCACCAAGAAACGTATTGTTACAGGGTCATGCCCTTCAGACTAAAGAACGCGGGTGCGACCTATCAAAGGTTGGTGATGAGAATGTTCAAGGATCAGCTCGGCAAGACAATGGAAGTATATATAGACGACATGCCAGTCAAGTCAAAAAGAGAAGAATATCACATCAATCATTTGGAAAAAACTTTCAACATACTTAGACGGTACGAAACGAAACTGAACCCGAAGAAGTGTGCGTTCGACATATCCTCAGGAAAATTTCTAGGGTTCCTCGTATCATAGCAAGCGATCGAGGTCAACCCTGACCAAATTAAAGCCATTGAAGGGATACCTGAACTCTTGACCACCAAAAAACAAGTTCAAAGATTGACTGGCCGCATCGCCGCCCTATCAAGGTTTATATCGCGGTCATTAGATAGATGCCCTAAATTCTTTGGCGTACTCTGACGGAACTAAAGGCATACTTGTCATCGCCCGACCTTACTTTCAAAACCCAATCTGGGGGAATGTCTCCTCATTTATCTAGGTGTATCCGAGGTAGCTGTGAGAACCGTCATAATTCAAGAAAGCAAAGGTACAAAATCTCCCATCTATTACATTAGCAAAACATTAGTCGATGCCGAGACGAGGTACCCGCACCTCAATAAACTGGCGCTGGCCTTAGCCGTAGATTCACGAAAACTTGGACCATATTTCCAGTGCCACCCCATCTTGGTCGTCAAAACGTTCCCCCTAAGAAGTATTTTGCATAAACCCGAGCTCTCGGGGAACCTGGCCTAATGGGCCATCGAGATCAGCGAGCACGATATCATGTACCAGCCGTGAATGGCGATAAATTCACAAGTGCTCGCTAACTTCGTCGCCGGCTTCAACGTAAAAATAATGCTCGAAGTTAAAAAAGAAGCCCTCCAGACTTCCCCCCAAACACAAGACCTCTGGGTCCTATACACCGACGGTGCGTCCAACGCGTCAGGGTCCAGACTGGGACTCGTACTCGAAGTACCAACACGCGAATTAATCCGCTAGTCCATAAGGTGCCCGGACATAACTAACAACGAGGCCGAGTATGAGGTCGTCATTTCAGGTTTGAGACTAGCGCTCAAGTATGGAGCAAAACAATTAAAACTACGTTGTGATTCCTAACTCATAGTCAACCGAGTCATAGGGACTTTCCAAATCAAGGAACAAAGACTTCAAAAATACCAGACCGAAATCTGCAAGATGAAATTATAATTATCCAACTGGGAGTCGGGATCGATTCCTCAGGAACCATAGATGGGATTAGGTATATACTCGGACTAAGCGTATAACGTGTCTAAGATGCACTTCCACATACTTTATTTTTTAATCTACTTGTAAATTATGCTATTGTTATCAAATGTAAAGCTAGAGAGTGATATTTTTGGTGTTGTTTTTCAAGTTTGTAAAAGATCTAGGACTGTGACTTCTACCTAGGTATTTGCCTAAAGGGTTGTGGGATTTAGAGCGGGTTTCGTTGGTCGGGGTGTAATATAGAAATCAACATGCAATTACCTGCTCAATAGCTCTCGGTAATAGAGTGATTTTTCCCAATTTAGCTTTCTCAAGTCCAAAAGGGTAATACACAAAACAATTAATAGATGCTCAAGTCGGGTTTTACTATCTCTAGATTCAACCCTTTTATTGGGACTATCAATTTCTTGAGTTCATCCCAATTTCTTGTTAGCCAAGTTTTCCTAGACTCGGTCTCTCTTTCTCAAGTAGAGACTAAGTCAAATATGATTGAATCAATGTTTGCAACCATTAATTCTATAATTAGAGAAAGAACTAGGTTAAATATTACACACCAAACCATAAACAAGCCCTAAATCAAATACCCATTAGGTACCCACATTAGGGTTGGGTCACAACCCTAGCTAGAAATTTAGCTACTCATAGATGGTGATGAAGAAATTAAAGAAGAAAAGATGATTAAACTCATATTAAATGATAAAGAGATGAAAATCCAATGTAAAATTGACAAGCTATCATAAAATTTTCTAAAACAGTAAATAAAACCGGCCCAACTTTCAAATGTTCAAACTTAACCTAATTTTGTCAAAAAAGACTATTTATACACAACTAAAATTTTCGGACAAAATTGCCCTTTCGGAGGTTCGGTGGTCGCACAATTCTGTATGTGGTTCGCACTTTGTTGCATCTCTTGACAGGAGGGGCTTCTGCGGCCGCACAATTCTGAATTGCGGCCGCACTTCTTGAGTTCTGCGGACCGCACATTTTTAGTGCAGCCGCACTTTTGATTTCTGCGGTCGCACAATTATAGTGCGATCCGCACTTCTTGATGGACTCATGCGTGGAACTCTCTGATCTTCATCTTCTGCGGCCGCATAATTATTGTGAGGTCCGCACTTTTCAAAGCGGCTTTGACGGAATTCCTTCATGATCTGTGACCGCAGACAGAATTCTGCAGTCCGCACTTTGGCCTTTTTGCTTGACTTTTGTCCTTGTCAAAAAATACTCCTTCTTGAGTTGAATTTTATTACTTTGGCTCATTTTCCAACACTCCTGCAAATAAGCATATTTTATCAGTTTTCAGAAATACCTTTAAATATTTTTGAGCTAAAACAAAAGTAAAAAGGGCGCAAATAAGTAGTCAAAATCCCCACTTATCAACTCACCCAAACTTAAGCTTTTGCTTGTCCTCAAGCAAATGAGGTAATTCCCACCTTCACAAGAAAAAAGTTATTTCAGCTAAGCTATGGTGAATCAAACACATACCAATTGGGACAAATAATTACCCACACACTTATGAATTATCAATAAGGCAATGTTTTGAAGGTTAAATCACAAATAACTCTAATGTGACACTTGAGCATCAGATTTGACTTTACTCATCAAGGAAGTTCGCACTTTCATGTAGGTCATTGTGAATCCCAAAATCCTCCTCCTATACTCTCCGTTAGCTCATCTCACTTAAGAATGTAGCACTCAATTCAATGATTTGTGAAAAGTTCGCTCATCACTCTCAAAAGAATGTCACAAGTACGACTCTAAGTACCATATGCTTGCCTCTCATGTAAATCACCACTAATGTAAGCTTACCCGGCTTGAAATTCGTAGGGCTTTTTCGACATTTAATGAATGCTTTTGGACTAAGGTTGGAAATATTGGAATAGAACGGGTTCATCTTTCCTTAAGCACTCCATTTTCTCTTTTTGGCTCATGCTTTGCCGACTCTTTGAGTTATTTTATTTTTCCTTAGGGAACTAGAGAGACTTGAAATCACTCTTTCTTGGTCATGATATTTATTTTCTCCTTCTTTGTTTTCTCCATGCTTTGCACTTTTGCTTTTCTTTGAATCCCCTCAACTCTTCAATTCATTCACTTTATTTTTGTGTTTTTCTTTTGTTTATTTTTTTTTCTTTGCCTTTCATTTTCTTCATTTATTTTCTCTCTTTTTACCTTGATACCACTTTCAAACTCCCCGTCTCTCCCCCTCAAACTTATGTTTTCACCAATTTACTTCTCATGAGCGTTAAGGAAATCTTGGGTGCCAAGAGAGGGTCACTATAAAACGGATAAAGGCTTGTAACATCGTTGTCAAATGAAAAAGGCTTTAGGATCAAAAGGGTTTAATAGGGATAACATCATTGGTAGGCCATGAAAAATTTCAAAACGGGTCATGGAGAGCCTACAAGCACTTCTCAAGCCAAGAAAAACTTAGAATTTCGCCTAGAAATACACTCAGGGCAAGTTCTAGACCATTCGCTTGGGCACTTGGAATTGTAATAAAACATCTCACCTATCACACATTTGGATTCTTAAAGAGGATAGAGTCGAGGCCCCACAACAACAACATTGAAAATCGCTAATGGTTCAAGTAAACCACTTGATGATTTCCTAAGTCAACGCAAGAGTCACAAGGTCACTAACTAGAGTCATTTCTTTAGGAATTTGTTTTTAATCATAAGCGTGTAGTTAAGTATGTTGGTACCAAGTGAAGCATGCTTGACCCTTTTATTCATTATCATTACTGTTTTCACCTAAACATAAAAACGAGCTCAATCCCTTAAGAAGATTGTCACGCCATCCATTGTTGGGAAGAGCCACCTGGTTCACACAAAAACCACCTTTGGAAAGAACCGTAGCATTAAGAAAATCAAAGGCTTATTGATCACTTAAACATAAAAATAAGCTACGAAATAAAAAATAAGCTATTAAAGTAAATAAGAAGTTAGATTACTTATAAAACAAAATAAAGAAGCTAAGAAATAAACTACTGAAAGCAGAAAATGAATATACAAATCGAGAATGGGGAAGAGAATATATACATCAATAGAGAAGGAGTAATATATACATAATGAAAAAGAAATAAAGATAAAAAGAGAGTATTATAGTTATTACAAGCCAATGTCATATCAAATCAATCAAAATAGACAACCCCCTGAATAAGAGTAATTATTGTCCTCAGTGCTTAACAAAAATCAAAATAAGGAAGGGTAGAGAGTAAAGAGAACTCCCTATGTGGTCTTAGTGTGCATGGTAGCATCACCACCCTCAGGATCCTCCAACTGGATCTCATCATCCTCTGCTCGGGGAGTAACGAGGTTGGTGAGAATCTGAAGCACCTCCTTAGCAGTATGGGCAGCAAGGTCTGGCTCGTCAGACTGCCCAACTGGTGCCTCTACTAATGGAGCTGATGGGTCTACTGTACTGATGGATCTGTCTCCATCAGTAAGTCAAATGGAAGATCACCAACTACTGCAATCTTGGTCACTTCTTTTCTCAACTTTTCCACTTATTTCTTCGAGGCCTGTGAGTTCCTCATCTTCTTCACCTGTTTACCCAACTCCTAAATAGCTTCCCCATGTACCACCAATGTATCCATGATGGTCTTCTGATTGTCCAAGATCTTCTTCAATGTTTCCTTCACTGACGAAGGAACCTGCGGTGCTGTTGGGGTAGAAGATTATGTTGCAACAATACTGGATATGTCAGACAGTTTTACCGTAGCTGTCTCCATCCAATTATTGAGACTCGCAAATGTCTGGGAGACTCATAGTGCAGTGAGTGGATATGTGGAGCTAGAAGGCACTGATACTGATGCTGATGGTCTAGAAGATGGACGTGGTGGTATGCCAACTGTCTCGCATGAAGGAACGGCTACTGCGGAGGGTATGTAAGCTGTAGAAGGCATATAAGCTGAATCTGTAACCACCACCGTTGGCTCATCATAATGTCCTACAGTAGCGGTTTCTTACCCTTGAGCTTCGGGTTCCCCAGGACTTTTAATGAATACCAGGAGAATGGCTTCTTAGCCCGCACCTTTGTATCAAAACTCCTCGACTCCACCTTTGCATCCGTGAGATACTCTGTGAGGGTGTTGGGATACGAGTAGGAGCTCTCACCCTTTCTGACAACTACTGACATGTTGGCCGACATGATGGTACCCACATTGATTGGGTACCCGACCATGATAGATGCCACCAAAACTACCTGGGGGATTGGAATATTGTTTTCATTTTGGTTGGGGTCTATGTGGCTGCACACAAATGTTTTCCACCCTCTTGCTTCAAAGTTGAGGGTGGCCCGTGCAATGGGAACCCCCGCTGTGATCCATGGAGGTGGTGGTCCTGGAGCTGCCAAGATCTCTGCTAGCCAAGGGCGCATCACCCATTGAAAACTTCTCCAAGTACTGGATTTTCTCCACCTCCTCGAACCCTAAGTAGGTGTTTAGAGTGCATTGATCAAATCTGACCTTCAGGTTCCTTACCTTGGCCACTTTGGTACCCTTTTTGATGTGTGCCACATTGGCATAGAATTCCCATACCAAATGCTCCTTGGCATCCATAACATTCTGGGTGAACCACATACACCCCTTTCTTTCCCTGAACTGTTTAAGAACATTTGTATTGAATATATCCAAATCCTTCAATAGAAATTATCGCTCAGGTGTGAGCGATCTCTAGGGTCACCACTCTCTGAACTTGGTGAATGTTGTCATGCTGACAAATCTATCTTCCTGTACCTCATTCTTTTTCGACTTCTCTAGGCCGCCCACTTTGGTGTAACCCCCTCTACCATCATCTGGAACATCATCATCATCGTCCACTGTAACTGGTGCAGGGGGAGTGTGTGTAGAGGATGGTTCTGAACCCTCGCTGCCTGCATCTGAACCCTCATAAGAACTTGCTGAAATGGAGGGTTCATTGCGGAGTTGGTATCTCCTAGGGAACTGTGGTGGTTGATACTGGGCCTCATGTTATTCCTTCATCGAGTGGCCCTCAGAGCTTCCCTAGATGGGATATAAGAGCTTGATTCTGAGAGCTATGTGACCCTACCTCTCCCAGTGGTTGGCATGGCAGTTGCTTTCTTCTGCACTACAAGAGGTTGAGTACCCTTGCCTCGGATTTGGGAGGGTTCACCCCTCCTTTTAGAATTATCACCTCGATCCCTTGATCGAACCATTATCTACAATGCGAAGAAACATGAGTCAGTTAAAGTTCAGAAGCAGTCTGTAAAAATTTGCAGGAAAAACAGTGTGCAAATGTGAGAGTGCGGTCCGCACAATCTTGAGTGCGGTTGCAGACTACCTTGTGCGGACCGCACAATTTTGAAGTGCGGTCGCACAACTAAAGTGTGGACCGCACAAGTCTAGGCCCAGTGCTACTGTTTCTCTGAAGCTTGAATTTACGGCCACACACATTTTTCTGCGGCCGCAGTTCATTTTCTACGGACCACTGAATTTTAAGTGTGGTTCGCATATTTTGTGCATAACTTGTTGCCCTAACTAAGGATTTGCGGACCGCACAATTTCATGTGTGGCCTCACAATTCAAAATTATATGGCACTGAACTTAGGTTTTTCAATTTTTGCATAATTTAGACTTGGTATTGGCAAATTAGACATGTACACGATTTACCCAGTCCCCAATGAGTGCACATGAAATTACTCACACAATTTTAAGCACACATGATGAATCATATGACTTTTTAGGCCTAAAAATAACTATACTAATTAAGCACAAAAACTAAGAAAACTTAAAAAATTTAAACATGAATTGAACATACCAGTGATGAAGGGTGCATGGAAGAATCTAGGTTGATGCAATGAGTGTGAAGTTTGAAACAATTTTCTTGCACTGTGCTTGATGTGGTTTCAAGAGTTCCGAGTGCGTAAAGTTTGAAATAGTGAGAGGAGGGCCTATTTATAGGTTGACCAAATTAGGTCAAAAATGCATCTGAGTGCGGCATCACAATTTTGTGTGCGGTCCACACACTTTACCCGAGCCCTTATGAAGATCTGCGGTCCTCACAAAATTGAGTGCGGCAGCAGATATTTGTGTGGACCGCACATTTTTAAGTGCGGCCGCATATTGGCCAATTCTCTGCAATTTCAAACTTTAGAGAGTTGCATTTTTGGTTCTCCAGTTGTGAGATTGCACAAAGAATTGTGCGGCCACAAACGCCTTTCTCCTGCAGCATGCAAGATTGTGCAGTCGCACAATAAATGTGCGGTCCGTACTTTTTCAACACTTAGCCATTTTTTCGAGCACAGTTCCTCCAAAGCACACTCATTCCTGCAATTCACTTGAAAATCAGTTAGCACAAAACAAAACCTATCTTAAAAAAAGAAGAAAAATATGAATAAAAAGAAACATAGGTTGCCTTAAAGGTGTCTAACGGGTGGGCCGGACTGGGTAGGCATTTTTTTGAACCGGACGGGTAGGGGTACCGGGCCGGTTCCGGTTTATTCTCAACGAGTTTAACGGGTTCGGGTTAATCCGGGTAAAACTAAACCGTATGGGTAAGGGGTTTAACGGGCCGGGTCGGGCCAGGCCGGTTTACAATGTATTTTTTTTAAAAATTTTTGTACTACTATTGTAATTTATATTAATATATAGTAAAATATATAAAGAAAACAATGAATATGGAAAAAATTGCACTTATAAATTGCAAGTGCAACATGTATTTCAAATTTCAAAATTCATTTCTAAGTTACAACTTACAAGTTACAAATTAAAAGGTTTACATTTGACAAGTAGTAAATTCAAAGGTTTTGCATTGCCCTTGTAAGTTCTTCATAATTAATATGAACTGATTGTCCTTCTTCTAGAGTGTTAAATTCAGATGGGTTACCATGTGTTAATATATCTCCAAGTTCCTCGTCTTCTAGGCTATCAACATCTNATGAAATTGCTTTTCATTCTCACACCACCATCCCAACACTGAAAATTCCTTTGTGCGAATCTCCTTTTGCTTATGCAAGTAGAATTGAAGTTCATCAATGTTCCTGCTACTGGTTTGAGTTGTAGCAAATGTAGAAAAAATATTAAAACTATCAACTATTTCATCATCATACAAAGTTGTAGAACTTGAAGAAGTGGTACACTGCATAGTGGGATTAACATTGGCTACATTATGAGCAATCATCAACTATACTTGCATAATAATTATATTATTGTTGTAAATTAACATTTATATTGTTCATACAAGTGCGAATTGCTGGGGTTTCAGTTTATCGAATCTCCATATAAGTATATAAAGTATTGATTAATTGGTGCAATCATCCATCTTAATAGAAGGATTTAAAACAACGCCAATTAAGTAAATCTAAGGAATTGGAAAGAAATATTTTTTGAATTTGTCTTGCATTTCTTCAACAGCAGCCGTATATTTTTCTTTCTTCTTAAATTCAAAGAGTAGAAAAGCAATTTCAGCTATATGTACTAAAACCATTGTAATAGTAGCGTAGTATGCTCCAGAAAACTCAACAGTAGCTATATAAAATTTATGTAAAAATTGAACAACATCATTAATGACCTCCCAAGTAGCAGGTGACATACTATTTCTATCAGTACAATGCACATTAGTTGTAACGACCCGACCGGTCGTTTTGAGATCTAGCGCGTCGTTTAGTGGTTTGAAGTTATGAGAAGCTCCATTTCAGGTATTATGACTCGTAGGCATGGTCGGAGTTAAATTTCGGGAAGTTCGGAGTCAAATTGGAAAGAAAATTCTCATTTCAGAAGCCTTAAATTGGAGGAATTGACTAAGATTGGAATTTTGAGTAAACGACCTCCGAATCGGGATTTGAGGATTCCTGCAGGTTCGTACAATGATTTCGGACTTGGGCGTATGTCCGGATCAAGTTTTGGATAACCCGGGAGCGTTTCAGTGTGTATTGTGGAAGTCAACATTTTTGAAGAAATTTCCTAAGTTTGGCTTGAAGCGCATTTCAGTGATATTGATGTCCGTTTGGGATTCCGAGAATGGGAATAGCTCTGTATGGTGATTCTGGAGTTTGGAGCGCGATCAAAAGTGAATTCGGATGTCCGTAGGTCATTTTGAAGTCATTTGGAAAAAGATAGAAATTTGAAGGTTTTTGAGAAATCCGACCGGAAGTGAAAATTCTGATATCGGGGTCGGAATGCAATTCCGAAAGTTGGAGCAAGTCCGTAATGTCGAATACGAATTGTGTGAAAAACGGACGTGATTTGATAGGTTTCGGCATCGGATGTGGAATTTTGAAATTTCAAGTTCTTAAAGTTTGAGTTTTAGTGAGATCCATGGTTTCGATGTTGTATGATGTGAATTGAGGCCTCGAGCTAGTACACGTTATGTTTTGGAACAGGTTGGTGTAATTGGACGGGGTCCCGGGGGCCTCGGGTGGATTCCGGGTGGTTAACAGATCAAGTTTGGAGTTTGAAGAAGTGCTGATATTGCTGTCATTTGGTGTGACCGCGCCTGCGAGGATTTGGCCGCAGGTGCGGCTTTGGTGCCGCAGGTGCGAGATTTTGGTGGCTTGGCTGGGAGCACAGGTGCGATGTAATTTCCGCACCTGCGAAGGCCCCGATGCGGACAATAGGGCGCAGGTGCGAGTTTTGGCTGGAGCTGAGGAAGCCGCAGGTGCGGGAGTTTGGGTGCACCTGCGGGAGCGCAAGTGCGAAGATTCGATCGCAGTTGCGAAAATAGGCTTGGGCAGAATGTTTTAAAACCGAGATTCTTGGTTCATTTTCTCCCATTTTTCTTTGGTTTGGACGACTTTGAGGAGCTTGAAGAGGGATTTTCATCATGCATTACTAGGTAAGTAATTTCTTCATATTTTTAAGTTAAATACAAGGTTTATGCATGGAATTAGACATGGAAATTAGTAGGAAATTGAGATTTTTGGAGGAAAAATCTAGAAATTGTAATTTGGATTTTTACCACAAATTGAGCATGAATATTTGAGTAAAATGATATATTTGAGGTAGTAAAGCTATGTGTAGAGTTTATCTTTGAGAAATTTCGGAATCCGGGCGTGCGGGCCCGAGGGCATTTTGGTCAATTCCCTGAGCGAGTTTGGGAAATTATATAATATGAATTGTTGCAAATATTAGAGTATATTTTCATTGGTTTGTCGTTATTTGGATAGTTTTGGGGCGTTGTGCATCCATTGGAGTCGTCGGAAGGGCTTGGAAGCCGGTTATGGAATTTCGGAGTAAGGTAAGTCTCCTTTCTAACTTTGTGAGGGGGAATTGTCCCCCTAGGTAAACTAATTAAATATGTGCTACTATCTGCGGGGGCTACGTACGCACGAGGTGACGGGAGTCCGTGCGTAGCTATTATTATGCCATGTCCGGGTAGTCTAGGACCCACTAGCATGCTTTACTTGTCATACTTGTGACCTTGTCAATAAAATATCATGTGACCCTGCAAATAATATTAGAAGGCTAGAGTGTACCTTTCTTAATCATTTAGAAAGAGAATTGATTCCTCCGTGGATAATTGTATTCCTGATAAGGTTATATTATTGAATATTATTAAACTTGGCAATTGAGTTTCAAAACAAAGATTTAAATGCTATTTTTCGTGTTCCTTTAAGAAGAATTTTACCACTTTCCTGGGTAACTGCTTTCTTGATAAAAATGTGGACTTATTGTGTGAATATGTGTATCTATGGGTGCCTGAGTCGCATGTATGATTCGCGAGCAGGATAACCCTGTATTTATGTGTATCCGTGTCGCATTACAGATTCACGAGCGGGGAAGATAGATGCATCTATGGTTCGAGACGTTCGACCCTCGTCAGTGCACAATTTATTATTGTTGGTCTGCGCCGTTCGACCCTCGGCATTTTCTTGCGCATGATGATTGCTGCATATTTTTTGTGATTTATACATGTTTATCTGCCTAAGGAAGTTTTTAATGGCCAGTTAAGAAGACGAAGAATTGATATAAAAAATGTGAAATAAGTCTGATGTTTATTATCCCTGATTATTATTTAAATTATCAACTGAAATGACGAAGATTTAAAGTGTTAAATGTGGAAGGAGTTGATATTATTTATTCCTGATTTTTACTAAATTGCCTATGACATTCATGCTTAGTGTCTCACTTGATTATACTAAATTTACCTCTAGCAAGTGTCAAATAGACCTCTCGTCACTACCTCTCTGAGGTTAGGCGGGATACTTACTGAGTACACGTTATTTTCGTACTCATGCTACACTTGCTGTGCATTTTTATTGCACATGTACTTTCATAGGGATGTGGATGGTTTGGAGACTTAGGCGAGCTGCATTATCCGGAGGCGATCCACAGCTGACAGAGTCTCCCTCATGTTGTATTTATTTTCATTTTAAATTCCTTGTCCAATTTGTATTTTGGACAATCTTTGTAGTATTTGTGAAATTCTTAGAATTTGCTCATGTACTTGTGTCACCGGGTTCTGGGATGTGTTTGGGATGTATTTTATAAAAATGGAATATTAAAATGTTGTATTTACTTAGCGGATTTTATTCAGTTATCATGAAATAAAGTGAAAGGCAATGATTTCAAAAATGCTAAAACATGAAATTTAACTTAACTATTTAATGATTAGCTTGCCTGACAATGGTGTCCGACGCCATCACGACCTTATGAATTTTGGGTCGTGACATTAACAACTTCAGTTATTGGAAATCTATATTTATAGAAACATTTTAAAAATATGTAAGTATAATTCCACCTAGTAACAATTTCGTCTGGCCTGAATCTTGGTTTAAGGTTATACTCGGTACACTTATTCTTAAATTCTCTAATTCTAGATTGTCTATTATTTTCTTGAATAACACCAACTTCTCTTCTAACATGAATAATCTCAGTTGAAAATAAATCAAGGCCACTTTTAACAATTAAATTATAAATATGACATGCACACCCAACATGAAAAATTTCTTCAAGTGGTGGTTGCAAATGCATTTTTAATAATGAAATTGCGGCAGTATTGTTAGAAGCATTATCAAAAGACATACACAATACTTTTCTGTTAAGATTATAAAATTCAACAACTTCGCAAATAGTATTACTTATAAACACAACAGTATGATTCTAATCTTCATCATATTAAAAAGCGATAATACGTTTTTGCATACAAAATAAAGCATCTATCCAATGACATGTAATTGTCAAATAATCATTTCTATTAACAGCATGACCAATATCAGAAGTTAGAGAAACTCTACAGGGAAGGTGCTCAAACAAATAACGTATGTATGTTTGATATTGTCCATGCAATCTAAAGATATCAGCTCTACAAGTACTTCTAGGGATACCTTTAAATAAAGGATTATAAATCCTTTGAATATACATAATAAGATATGATGAAGAAGCAAAAGAAAAAGGTAGACAACCCAAAGCAATCATTTTTGCTAACTCCTCACGATCCTTCATTTTATTATATTTCATAAATCCTCCAGTAGTAGGGTTAAGAGTGGTTTGATTTCCATCACCATCAACGCCCCATTCTATGGGATGATNTCTCCAGTAGTAGGATTAAGAGTTGTTTGATTTTCATCACCATCAGAGCCCCATTCTATGGGATGATCAACTCTCATATGTCTATTAAGAGTCCCAGTCCCCCCTAAATTTCCTCCAGTCAGATGTTTAAAATCAAGTTTACAAAGTTTGCATCTAACTCTGTCAGTACCTTCAATTATCTCAAAAAAAATTCCAAACCTTACTTCTTTTTCTATGATTAGTAGTCGGGGCCACATGTGGTCTACTACTAGTACCACGACCACCACCCCTTGTAGCAACTTCAACACTACCAGCTCCAGCACTACTAGGTGTAGCTGGTATCTCATCTTCCATTTCTAATTCATTATTTTCTATTCCGAAATCTTCTTGTAATTGTTCATAATCTATATTATTATTAGGCGATGTTTCAGAAACATGTGTAAATGGGGTATTACTATTACTACCAGATACTGAAGGACTACCTCTTTTTTTATTTCCCCTACTAGCAACTTTTCTACACACTCTTTTGGCAGCATTAAACATATTGTAAAAATTTAAGTACAAGCAAAAATTAGATATGCAAATAAAATAGTAAATAAGAGAAAGAGTTGGAGGGAGTGCACCGAATTCGGCAGTAAATTAAGCACTTGATGATTATGCAATTCCAATGTTACCACGAAGAAACGTCAATTGTTCCAATTTTGAAGTTCAATTGTTCAAACTTCAAAATCCGAATGATAAAATAACTTTTACGATAAATTAAATTCCAAAAAAAATGAGCCAAATAAATTTAGAAGATGAATTGAAGATTGGAGAATGAGAGAATGAGAGAAATTGAGATTGAGAAATGAGAGATGAGTGAAGAAATGAAGAAGAGGGNGAGTGCACCGAATTCGGCAGTAAATTAAGCACTTGATGATTATGCAATTCCAATGTTACCACGAAGAAACGTCAATTGTTCCAATTTTGAAGTTCAATTGTTCTTACTTCAAAATCCGAATGATAAAATAACTTTTACGATAAATTAAATTCCAAAAAAAAAGAGCCAAATAAATTTAGAAGATGAATTGAAGATTGGAGAATGAGAGAATGAGAGAAATTAAGATTGAGAAATGAGAGATGAGTGAAGAAATTAAGAAGATGGGGGTGTATTTATAGTTTTAGAAAAGGTTAATTTTATAAATTGAAAAAGTATTAATTTTTAAAGAAAAAAAGGCCCAAAAAAGGGCCATAAGTTCAATTCTGCTGTTGGGCAACGGATCCCTGCCAAGGTGACCGTTGCCAATAGATAAGTGGGGCCCACACATTTAAATGATAATAATAAAAAAATTATTACCATTGTACCGGTTTGATCCGGGCCGGTTAACCCGGTAAAGTGTACTGTTCACTTTGACCAAGTTTGACCGGTCCGGTTAACCGGTACCAACAACTAAACGGCCCAACCCCCTCTACCCCTCCTACCCAACCCCACCCGACCCCCTACATACCGGGCTGATTCGGTTCTGATTTTAACCGGTCTGGGCCGGTCTGGTTCCGGGTCAACCCGGCCCGTTAGAAACATTTAGGTTGCCTCCCAAGAAGCACCTGATTTAATGTCGTGGCACGACGCAGATTGCCATCATCACTTGAAATGAATTAATTCCACGACGTGGCCATCATCAACTTTTCCAAGATAATGCTTCACCTGGTGACCATTGAGTCTAAACACTTCATCATTTTTATTCTTCAAGTCTAATGTACCAAAGAGTGTCACGTTCACAACCTCAAACAGACCACTCCACTTAGACTTTAACTTTTCCGGAAACATCCATAACGAGAATTGAACAATAACACAAGATCACCTTATTTGAACTCCTTGTTCCGGATGTACTTGTCATGGAGGTACTTTATCTTCTCCTTATATAAGGAAGAACTTGTATATGCATGGTACCAGAATTCATCAAGCTCATTCAATTGTGCCACCCTTAAGTTAGCGGCGACATCCCATTCAAGATTAAGCTTCTTCAGTGCCCACATAGCCTTGTGCTCAAGTTCCACCGGAAGGTGACAAGCTTTCCCGAACACTAACCGGTATGGAGACATACCAATTTGTGTTCTGTAAGCCATCATATAAGCCCAAAGAGCATCATCAAGTTTCTTCGACCAATCTGTCCGGTTGGAGACTTCCACTTGCCCGCTTGCTTGAGGGTGATAGGGGGTCGAGACTTTGTGAGTGAAAACATACTTGGTGAGTAAAGTATCAAAAGATTTGTTGCAAAAATGCAGTCCCCCATCAGTTATAATGGCCCTTGGGGTACCAAATCTTGTAAAGATGTTCTTTTTCAAAAATGCCATCACACTTCGAGCTTCGTTGTTGGGTAAAGCCACTGATTCAACCCACTTTGACACATAGTCCATAGCTACCAAAATGTAAGTGTTCCCACCAGAGATTACGAAATGGTCCTATGAAATCAATGCCCCAAACATCAAAAATGTCAATTTCCAAGATGCTGGTGAGGGGCATCTCATTTTTCTTAGAAATCCCACCGGCCCTTTGGCATTCATCACAACGCTTGACTAGATCACTAGCGTCCTTGTAGAGAGTAGGCCAATAGAATCTGGAACTCAACACTTTTGCCGTCGTTATCACTCCACCATGGTGACCACCATATGGTAAGAGTGGAAAGCCTCAAT
Source organism: Nicotiana knightiana (assembly GCA_005239525.1). Classification (NCBI taxonomy): domain Eukaryota; kingdom Viridiplantae; phylum Streptophyta; class Magnoliopsida; order Solanales; family Solanaceae; genus Nicotiana; species Nicotiana knightiana. Next base: position 53,925 of record ML410706.1, read on the forward strand.
AATTTCCACTTGTTCTTCGTCCGACACACATCATCGAATCACACTATTGGTAGAAATCCGGAAGAGATATGGTTCATCCCAATAATAGTCAAGGCAATCCCATTTGAGCTTCTTCCTTTGGTTTGACGAGAACTCATTTCGTACAATGCCACTCACAAGATAATTTGCTAAGTCAGTGAACCATGGCATCCTGGTCATTGAAATGGCTAGAAGCTTCTCGTCGGGAAGGAATCATTTATCTCAAGGTCGTCATATGGCCTCCTCTCCTCCTCCAAGTGAGACAAGTGGTCCGCCACTTAGTTTTCACTGCCGTTGCGATCTTGAATTTCTAGATCAAACTCTTGAAATAAAAACACCCACCGTATTAACCTCGCCTTTGAATTTTTTTTTCTCATTAAGTACCGATGCGCCGAATGGTCGATGTGGACCATCACCTTTGTACCCATCAAGTATGGGAGGAACTTCTCCATAGCAAAGACAATAGCAATTAGCTCTTTTTTGGTCACTGTGTAATTGACTTGGGCATCATTCATGGTCTTACTATCATAGTAGGCCAGATGGAAGATTTTGTTGATACGTTGCCCCAAAACTGCTCCGACCGCCACATCACTTGCGTCACACATGAGCTCGAAAGGCAAACTCCAATCTGGTGCGGTGATAATAAGAATAGTAGTCAATTTGAACTTGAGCAATTCGAATGCCTTCATGCAATCCTTGTTGAAATGGAATTTGGCATCCTTCTCCAAAAGCTTACACAAGGGGTTCACCACTTTGGAAAAATACTTGATGAAGAGGCGATAGAACCCCGAATGCCCAAGAAGCTCTTCGCTCCCTTCACGGATGTAGGGGTGGGAGTTTAGAAATCACCTCTATTTTGGCGTTGTCGATCTCAATACTGTGCTTTGAAATTTTGTGGCCGAGGACAATGCCTTCCTCGACCATGAAGTGACATTTCTCCTAATTCAATACCAAGTTTGTCTCCTCACATATTTTCAAGACCTTATCCAAATTTTTAAATCAATAATCAAAGGAATTCCCAACCACTGAAAAGCTATCCATGAAGACCTCAAGAAAATCCTCCACCATGTCGGTGAAGATAGCCATCATACCCCGTTGAAAAGTGGCTGGTTCATTGCATAACCCAAATGGCATCCACGAGATTGTGAAAGTACCATAGGGACATGTGAAATTAGTCTTATCTTGGTCCTCCAGAGCAAGAAGAATTTGATTGTAGTCAGAATATCCATAAAGGAAACAATAGAAAGCATGGCCAGCCAACCTATCAAGCATTTGATCAAGGAATGAAAGTGGGAAATGATCTTTCCTTGTGACTTTGCTGAGCTTGCGATAGTCCATACACACTCTTCACCCGGTCACCGTTCTTGTAGGAATCAACTCGTTCTTTTCATTGGTGACCACAGTCATGCCCCCTTTCTTTGGGACAGATTGCACCGAATAGGTCCACGAGCTATTGAAAATGGGGTAAACAACTGGGACATCCAACCACTTTATGATCTCCTTCTTCACCACCTCTTGCATTACTTCATTTAATCTTCTTTGATGTTCAACGAAAGGTTTGGCATCCTCCTCCACAATAATCTTGTGAATGCAAAAGGCGGGGCTTATACCCCGAATGTCCGCCAATATCCATCTGATAGCTTTCTTCCTCTTTTGTATCACCACCAAAGTAGAGTCTACCTGCACGTTAGTCAAACAAGAGGAAATAATAACTGGTAAAGTAGAACCCGGGCCAAGGAATTCATACCTGAGATGTGGAGGCAACGAATTTAACTCTAAAGTGGGAGGCTCCCTGATTGAGGGCTTTGTTGAAGGATTCTTCTGGTTTTCAAGATTTAAAGACAATTTGTGTTCATAAGTGTATGAACCCATTCATTGAAATGCATTCACACATTCCACATAGCCATCCTTCTTATCATCATCATCATGATTGATCAATACGGCCTCCAAAGTATGATCAACATTCATGGCACTAGCATCATCAACAATCACCTCGGTCACTAAGTCCACAAACAAACATACTTCATTGCTATTTGGTTGCCTCATAGATTATCACACATGGAAAACCAACTTTTCATCACCCACTCGGAAGGTGAGCTCACCGGATTCCACATCAATAAGAGCCTTCCCGTTAGCAAGGAAAGGTCTACCCAAAATAATAGGCACCTCACCACTTCATAATCAAGAATCACAAAGTCCGCTGGGAGGATGAACTTATCAACACGAACCAACACATCATCAATAATACCCAATGGTCTCTTCGTAGTACGATTCTCCATTTGTAACCTCATAGATATGGGTCTTGGTTGCCCAATTCCCAAAGTTTTGAACACCGAGTAGGGCATCAAGTTGATACTCGCCCCTAGATCACAAAGAGCTTTGGCAAAGTCGGTGCTTCTAATGGTGCAAGGGATTGTGAAAGCGCCGAGATCTTTTAATTTTGGAACCATTGAGTGTACAATTGCACTCACTCGATGTGTCATCTTTATAGTCTCACAATTCATCGACCTTTTCTTTGTCACCAAATCCTCCATGAACTTTGCATATCCGGGCATTTGCTCCAAATCCTCAACTAATGACACATTAATAGATAAGATCTTCATCATATCAATAAACTTCTTGAATTGGTTCTCGCCATTTTGATTGGCAAGCCTTTGAGGGTATGGAGGATGAGGCCTTGGAATTGGTGCCTTATCCTTTGACACTATCGGTTTCCGTATGTCAACAATGTGTTCCCTAGACAGGTTCACTTCTTCTTGAGTCTCCTCCACATTTTCATCAATATCAATTCTCACTTTGTTATTAGCTTCAATCACATTGTTTATAATCTCATCTTCTTGAATCACTTGATTATCATCCATAATTATTCTTTGACTTGAGGTGGTTGCATCCCCACCTTTTCCACTCATTGTGGTCACGACCATGGCATGTCCCGTGTTGTTCCCACCCTTCGGGTTCACCACCGTGTCTCTTGGTAGTGCCCCCTTAGGACGAGTGTTTTAAAGCTTGCGAGATTTTCCCCAATTGAACTTCCAAATTGCGGATTGAAGTGTTGTGAGAGGCTAGTTGAGCATCAGATTCGATATTCTTCTCCATAATTTGTTTTAACATGTTCTCAATTCGCTCCATCTCATTATTGGAAGAGCGAGGCCCATGAGATGGATAAGGAGGCAGGTTGCTTGGTTGTTGATACATCGAGGGCCTTTGAAATCCCAATCCCTGATTCCCTTGGTTATTGTTCCAACCCCCTTGGTTGTTGCCTCCCCAATATCCTTGTTTGTTGCCACTCCAATTTCCTTGGTTATTTTGATTGTTCCAATTACCTTGGTTGTTTTGATTGTTCCAATTACCTTGGTTGATACCACCACTCCAATTGACTTGGTAGTTTGAGTTCCAATTCCCTTGATTACATTGAGATCGCCATTGTTGTTGATTCGGGCCTTGAGATTTGTTTCTTTTCCCTTGGAAGTTGTTCACATATTTCACTTCCTCCTCTTATTCATTGTATGATTCATCTTGGTCAAACCCACTATCATCTTGCACATATTGTTCCACACGGTTTTTCACTTGTTAACCCTTTTGCCTTCACTTGTTCACCGTCATATTTACGCCTTCCATTGCATTTACTTACTTAGGACCTTGAACTTGTTGACGTTGAGCTTTGGCTAATTGATTCATTGTGGTGGTCAACTCGACAATTGCTTGCCCATGATCATGCAATTCTTTATGTAGGTGAATCACATTAGGATCACCTTGAGGAACATTTTCTCTACTTTGACATGCCGATTAAGTATCCCCCATTTTATCTAAGACCTCACAAGCTTCGTCATATGGTGTTGTCATGAAATTTCCACCGGCAAGTTGGTTGACCACGCATTGATTGGTAGTATTGATCCCCCTATAAAACGTTTGTTGAATCATAGCCTCCATCATGTCATTGTTTGGGCACTCTTTCACCATAGTACGGTAACTCTCCCATATATCGTGCAAAGGCTCATTGAGTTCTTGCTTGAATGCTAGAATCTCGTCTCTAAGAGTGTCATATGCCCGGGAGAAAAGAACTTGGCAATGAATTTCTCCGCCAATTCATCCCATGTACGGATAGAATGGTTTGACAATCTTTCTAACCAATACAAGGCTTTCCCTTGTAGAGAGAAGGGAAATAGCCTCAACCTTAGAGCATCCTCAGAGACGTTGGTCTGTTTACTCCCCAAACAAGTGTCCACAAACCCCTTCAAGTGTTTGTATGCATTTTGACTCGGAGCCCCGATGAAGAATCCCCGTTGCTCTAGCAATGCGAGCATAACATTAGTGATTTGGAAGTTTCCCGCCCTAATGCAGGGCAGGACTATGGCACTTGCATATACTTTGTTTGGCAATACCCGGTGTGGAGCCGCTCTTGGTGGAGGTGGGAGAGGGACAAGAATATTGTCACGAGGCGGTCGGCCTCGTCTATTTGTTTGAGGTTCAAGAGGAACCTCATCAACTTGGTCATCATCGACATCCTACCCCAAAGGCAAGTTTCCGAGAGGATCATTGTTGTTGAGAGCCATTTTTGTACTACAATTGTTTCACAAAAAGGTTAGTAACCCGAAATGAAAAGAAAACAAGTCACACACAAAACCTAATATATAGCTAAATCCATTTTTAGCTCCACGACAACGACGCCAAAAATTGTTGTCGCCCAAATTCACACCACAATTTGGGGTTGTGAAGCAGTCTATTGCAACTATAATTACCCAACTGGGAGTCGGGATCGATTCCTCAGGGAGCATAGATAGGATTAGGTATATACTCGGACTAAGTGTATAGCGTGTCTAAGATGCACTTCCATATACTTTGTTTCTTAGGTAACTTCTAAATTATGCTACTGTTTGCAAATGTAAAGCTAGAGAATGATATTTTTGGTGTTGTTTTTCAAGTTTGTAAAATATCTAGGGTTGCGACTTCTACCTGGGTGTTTTCCTAACGGGTTGTGGGCTTTAGAGCGGGTTGCATTGGTCGAGGTGTAATATAGAAATCAACACGCAATAACCCACTCAATACCTCTCGGTAATAGAGTGGTTTTTCCCAATTTGGCTTTTTCAAGTCCAAAAGGATAATACACAAAACAATTGATAGATGCTCAAGTCGGGTTTTACTATCTCTAGATTCAACCCTTTAATTGAGACTATCAATTTCTTGAGTTCATCCCAATTTCTTGTTAGCCAAGTTTTCCTAGACTCGGTCTCTCTTTCTCAAGTAGAGACTAAGTCAAATATGATTGAATCAATGTTTGCAACCATTAATTCTATAATTAGAGAAAGAACTAGGCTAAATATTACACACCCAACCATAAACAAGCCCTAAATCAAATACCCATTAGGTACCCACATTAGGGTTGGGTCACAACCCAGCTAGAAATTTAGCTACTCATAGATGGTGATGAAGAAATTAAAGAAGAAAAGATGATTAAACTCATATTAAATGATAAAGAGATGAAAATCCAATGTAAAATTGACAAGCTATCATAAAATTTCCTAAAACTGTAAAGAAAACCGGCTCCCAACTTTAAAATACTCAAACTAAACCTAATTTTGTCAAAAAAGACTATTTATACACAGCTGAAATTTTCGGATAAAATTGCCCTTTCGGAGGTTCTGCAGGATCACAGTTCTGTGTGCGGTCTGCACTTTGCTGCAGCTCTTGACAGGAGGGGATTCTGCGTCCACACTTCTTGAGTTCTGCGGACTGCACATTTTTGAGTGTGACCGCACTTCTGAATTCTGCGGCTGCACAATTATAGTGCGGTCCACACTTCTTGATGGACTCAGACGTGGAACTCTCTGATCTTCGTTTTCGGTGGCCACACAATTATTGTGCGGTCCACACTTTTCAAAGCGGCTCTGATAGAATTCCTTCATGATCTGCGGCCGCAGACAAAATTCTGTGGTCCACACTTTGGCCTTTTGCTTGACTTTTTTCCTTGTCCAAAATGAGTTGAATTTCATCACTTTGGCTCATTTTCCAATACTCCTGCAAATAAGCATATTTTATCAGTTTTCGAGAATACCTTAAATATTTTTGAGCTAAAATAAAAGTAAAAAGGGCGCAAATAAGTAGTCAAAATCCCCACTTATCAGTCAATTCGACCAGATTCCACGAGCACAGAACGCGGAGGCAGATAGCCTCGCCAAACTAGCCACAGCTACCAAAAACATCACAACAGGAGACAAAAACGTGGTCCATCTCCTCAACTCCTCTCTAGACCAAGTGTAGGCAAGAACCATTAACTTAACTTGGGACTGGGGCAATCATATTATCGCATACTTGCAGGACAGTACACTTCCAGGCGATAAAAAAAAGTCCAGGAAACTGAGAATGAAGCGTCCAGATACACTATCCTCCATAATGACCTGTACAAGAGAACCTACGACAACTCTTTAGTAAAGTGCCTTGGACCAAACCAGATTAGGATCGTCCTTGAGGAGATCCTTGAAGGCCTTTCAGTGCTCATTCCGGCTACCGAGCGCTAGTCAGATTCCTCATACGGGCGGGATATTATTGAACCACCACGAAAAAAGAGGCCGCAAACTTCATAAAAATATGCGAGAAATGCTAGAAGTACGCCCTAGTGATTCACCAAGTGGGCGAACACCTCCACTTGGTCACCTCACCTTGGCCATTTATCAAATAGGGATTGGACATCGTAGGCCACCTTCCGTCAGGACGAGGTAACATACGATTCCTTTTAGTTTTAACTGATTATTTCTCTAAGTGGGTAGAAGCAGGAGCATTTACTCAAATACAAGAATATGAAGTAATCACTTTTATGTGGAGAATAATCATATACCGGTTCTGCCTTCCCAAAGAAATTAGTTGCGACAAATGACCCCAATTCACATGAAATAAAATCGCCGAATTTTTGAGAAATAGCATATAAAAAAGAATACTCCCAACCCCGTAACATCCCGCAGGCAAGGGGCAAGCAGAGTCCTCCAACAAATCAATACTAAATATCATGAAAAAGAAGCTCGAGGACGCCAAGGGATTGTGGACAGAAAACCTACCAGAGGTATTGTGGGCATACCGAACAACTCTGAAAACAAGCACAGAGAGACGCCCTACTCTTTGGTCTACGGGACCAGGGTGGTAATACCAGTTAAGGTCAGAGAGCCCAGTCTAATGTACTCCCACGAGAGCGGCACAAGCAACGACGAGGGCTGAAGACAGGAAGTCGACGAAGGAAGATATATGGCTTATATAAGAATGATCGCCCAAAAACAGCAAGCAGAACGTTATTATAGCAAGAAAGAAAAGGTCAGGCCGCTCAAAATTGGAGACTACGTACTGAAAGCTAAAACCCAAGCGAGTAAAGATCCAGGGAAGGTAAGCTCGGAACAAATTGGGATGGTCCGTATAAAATCACAGCAAAAGCGAATAAAGGATCATTTCAGCTAAAAACAATGGAAGGAAAGCTACTACCAAACAACTGGAATATCTGCCACCTTAAATACTTCAACTTCTAAAGGAAAGAGTTCCCCCAAGTCGTACTCTTATTTCCTTCACTTGAGTTTTTTCCCAGTCAGGTTTTCTCAAGGAGGTTTTAACAAGGCGACGAAGGGAACACTCCAAGTCGAAGTACGTGAAGGCTAAGCCCTGGTTACTATTTCTTTGCTCGACCTCTCATTACTCTCTAGATCAACCAATGAAGGGACTAGATAGACCGGGATTGGGGTTGGGATGCCAACCAACACTCAAAATCTGTAAATTTCTCCAAGTACGTAACAAATGCAACAATGTCCAGGCAATAAAGTTTACACTTACCAATGTATTTCTATTAAATTCAAGTTATGTTTGACCTCGCTCGAACTAACACCTACCGGACCTCGACCATAATTAAATTCAGGTTATGTTCGACCTCGCTCGAACTAACACCTACCATCCCTCGACCATAATTAAATTTAGGTTATATTCAACCTCGCTCGAACTAACACCTACCGGCCCTCGGCCATAATTAAATTCAGGTTATGTTCAACCTCACTCAAACTAACACCTACTATCCCTCTGGCCATAATTAAATTCAGGTTATGTTCGACCTCGCTCGAACTAACACCTACCGGTCCTCGGCCATAATTAAATTCAGGTTATGTTCAACCTCGCTCGAACTAACACCTACTGGCCCTCATCCATAATTAAATTCAGCTTATGTTCGACCTCACTCGAACTAAGACCTACCGGTCCTCGACCATAATTAAATTCAGGTTATGTTCAACCTCACTTGAACTAACACCTACCATCCCTTGAGCATAATTAAATTCAGGTTATGTTTGACCTCGCTCGAATTTGCACCTACCGGCCCTTGGCTATAATTAAATTTAGGTTATGTTCGACCTAACTCGAACTAACACTTACCAACCCTCATCCATAACTAAACTCAGGATATGTTCGACCTCGCTCGAACTAACATCTACCGGCCATCGTCCATGACTAAGTTCAAATATGTTCGACCTCGCTCGAACAAGAAACAAAAGCAAAAAACACGCAAGTATAGAAAATTAACCACAAAAAAGGAAACAGATGCAGAAACAATCTAGGCATCACAAAGGCTCGTGAAGACACGAGCAAAAATACACAAGCTTGCAACAAAATAAAAAAGAAGGAGAAAAATTACTGGTCGCCGCCATCGGGATTTTCAGCACCGCTGCCCTGACCGCCGATACCTGGGCCATCTCGATCCTCTTCTTCATCACCATCGCCCTCAGGGTATGCAACATCATGCCAGGCGTTCTCTTCAAGCTGGTCCACGCCTCTGTCCCCCTCATCATCGCCAGCCTCAGCCGTGGCACGATCATATCCACAAGTGACCCGAGCCTCGCGGGCCTTAACACGAACATTATCAAGGGCGACCGTAGAAAAAGACCCCACCTTATACTAATCTCAAAACACGTCTAACTGAGCTTCGACATGAATCTATTCCTCGTACAGGTTCCGGGGAACGTTTGGGAAATTTGAAGTGCGAGAGGAAGATAAATGCGCAAGCAGTTGAGCCTTTTTAGCTTCTAAGGTGGCCATCCTATCCTGGATGGGGGAGTTGTCTTTTTCTAGCTCTCTGATCCTCTCCTCCAATCTATCTTCTTTTTCCTTCATCGTAGATTGATCAATCTCTCTCTCGACCCAGAGAGTCCTACTCGCCAACTCTAACATCTCCGATTTTCTCCGAGCCTCCAAACGGGAAGACTCTGCCTTCTCAAGCTCGCTCTACTTCTCAATAACTTCACCATAAAGGACCTCTATCTGTAGCCGGCACTCCTCAAATTGCCCGCGCATCTCGACCACCTGCATCTGAAGATCGCCACATTGTGCCTCGACGACTCTACTGACTTCGAGATTTTCCTCCCTACTTCTCAACGTCCCCTCAAGGACACTACACTTCTCGATGACTCTCACCTTCTCGTCATCCTTCTCCTTCAATTCATCACGAATGGCCTATAAATTTCCGCCCTCACCAAACAACTTGCAGAAGTCCCAATACTTTCCACGGTACTCGAAATACTCGTGTTTCAACCTCTTAAATATTTCCTTACGCTTCTCCTCCTTTCGGGCGCTTTCAATCTCCAAAATCATGGTCTGCAATCATAAAAGGATAAATAAGGAAAACAAAAATGAGAAAGCCCCTGCAAACAAAAGCAAAAAAAGTAAATGAAAAAAAAAACAGACAGAAAGACGAAGCCCTAAAATACTCACCCTGAGAGCAAGGACGGCTATGCTCCTCTACAAGGTAAAATCATCCAGCTCTTTAAGGGTTTCACCCTCTATGTCTAAGCAAAGAGGGTCGAGGGTAGGGACTACGTTCTCCGTATTCTTTAACAAATCACGATCCACGGGGATCGCGATGGTCCTCGTAGATCCCTCCAGCTTCACCTCGAGATGGATAAACCCTTCCTCCATCATCCTTAGGTTAACAACATCAATGTATGAACCCGTCTCATAGCCGTCTTCGGAAATGCCTTTGCCTATTCCATCGACCGACAAAGAAGTATCATCAGCTGGCTGCGAAGTCAATGGCCCCTCTTACCATGAAGTGTCAGAAGCCCTAGTGGCCGACCCTTCATCTTCCGTCATCTTAGAAGGGAGAGACACACCCTCGTCGTCTTTCACCGACCTCAAAATCTTGAACACCGTCCCGACATCATTTTCAATGAAAATAGTCGCTACCTCACGAAGTGTAAAATCATCTGTCACCGAACCAATGGCCCGAGCAACCCCGTCGCCAATGTCCACCGATCTCCTCTTAGGGGTCATCATATCCTTATCACCTAGAAACAACTCCTCTTTCTTATTTATGAGACGGTACAAGGGAGAAACCGAAGGTTCCGCTGCCGACGTTTCCGAAGATACAGAAGGAATTGATGCTGAAGCAACAACGGGTGGGATCGAGGAGTGAGCAGAATTAGTCGCGGTCGTAGAAGGGACAGCTCGAAAAGGCAACAACTTTCCTCTTATGGAATGCAGGTGCGGGAGCTCTCTACCTCCTCGACGACCCCTAGCTAAAATTAAGGAAAGTACAAGGGATAAGAAATTCAGCCAAAACAAAACACAAAAATGAAATAACTAACAAGACAAAGACAAGAGTAACTTACCAGTCGAGGGGGGAGCTAGCCCAAACCTCTTGAAGAATCCCGGTCACTCATGAATCCCTGCGATGTGAGGGAGGAGCCGAATGACCTAACCAGAAATGTCCTCGACCAAATGAGGAGGCGAGGTCTTGGATGCATAAGAAAAGAACGAGAGGTCACAATCCAAAACTAAGCAAAATAAACCAAGTACCTACATGCAAGGGTGTGAGGCGCTTATGAGTGCAATTCCAAGCTTCAGGGAAGCCGTCGACATTGGCCACCACGTCCTCAGTTTTAACGAAGAAATACTTGAGCCAAAACTGGCGGCTAGCCTTATCATCCATCTTCACCACCAGGCATTTGCCTCTTCGGTGGCGTAGTTCAATATCGCCCCTATAAAAGCTGGGGGCGAACAAGAGCATTAGGAGTCAAAGGGTGATCTCGACCCCGATCAACTCCGCGAACTTGGTGAGCATACTTATGAGCTTGTAAACATACGTCGCAAGTTGAGCCGGGCAAATGCCGTAAAAGTTACAAAATTCCTCCGCCAGTGGGAGGAGAGGAAGAGTATAGCCAAAATGAAAGTGATAGGCATAGAACGCCCAATACCCAGGACGCTGGTTCTGCACCGCATCCCACCCGGCAGGGATCAACTCGACGTGATTAGGAAGGACGTACTTCTCCTTGAGCTCTAACAAATCAGCCTCCTATATCACCGACTTAAAGGTTCTGGGTTAGACTTTAGGCAGTTTCGAGAAATCTGACTTGACTTCGGGTTACGAGGAACTATCTCTTCAATAGTCGGGAAGCTTATGTCCTCTACAGCAGTGAGAGCGTTCTTGCATGAGGAGGAAGAGGAATAGTCAGATGGACCATGTCAGTTCCCTCGTTGGGCCCGGAAGGTATAATAGACATATTTTCAATAAAAGAGATAAAGGTATCAAACAACGGATAATTAAAAATGATAAGGATCGTTGGATAAGAAGGAAAAAATGCACAACAATGGAAAAACAAGAAGAAAATACAGGGTTTTGGTGCATGAATTTCATAAAGTTTAAAATTATATCCTCACACCCCTCTTTATAGGATTCAAGCATCATAACCAAGAAATTGATTCATCATTACCTGGCACCGTAACTGAAGTGGAAGATTCAATCAAAGACGCACGCAAAACGAAGCGACACATTAGAAAATGCGTCATAATGATGCATGACGTCATAACGTCACCTTGATTCATGGACAACACAACTCCAGAGTTTGCGGCTCACAAAGTGACACGTTGCCAGCTCGTCCTAATCATTACGACCCGGTCAGCTCGTCCAATCGTTTCGACCGTAATAAACGGAATCCCCTCATCAAGCCCGTATGAGGCCAACCTCAATAAGTGGAGGGACTAACTGTATAGGTCAAAATCTGCCCTAGCATATTTAAGATAACACTAACGAAAGAATTCTTGAGCGGTCGTTAGTCGAGGTGGACCAGGAAGCAACAAGACTCATAGCCGAAGAGTCGACGAGAGTTGTGGTCGAGGTCGAGCACTGTTGATGAAGTTGTAGCGTCAAGTTTTCGAAATAGGATATTAAAGAGAATATTCTAGTGGATATTCTCTGCACTTGTACTATTAGAGTTTACTAGAAATATGTCTCAGAAATAGAAAAAGAGATAATAATATGAGGCATGTGACATTCATTTTGAAAGAACATACTTTTGACAAAAGATTCTCTCTCTATTACTAATATACAAACACTACCTTTTCATCAAGATTCTCGTCCATATTGTTCCGTACTTTTCCATCAGATCCGAGAATAATTTGAACATTCAAGAATTTATCAGTCATTCATCATTGTCAGAAGGAACAACCATCTAGTTCATCCTTTATTAGGTGAATAGCTCCTCCTATTTACTTAAATGTCATTTAATATTATTCATTACTATTGAATGCTACATTATTGCTCATACTTTTTGGAAAAGTTATTGCATGCTGCTGTCATTCTTCTACCAGATCTATTTGACGTTAATCACGTTTTCGGAACTCACATCTAAAAATATTATTATTAACTAGGCTTAGCCCATTATCACATGGAGCATGAGTTGTCCATTAGAAGGAGAGGCAAAAATATTAAAAAGGGTGACGACAAGGACAATTACCTTCGAATTGGATAACGGAGGATTGATATAACTAATATTTGATAGTAGAGAGATAACTATGACGACTTTCCGATTATTCTGTCAAGGTTGCTTTATTCTGAGGTTTTTTCACGCTGTGTGTATAAAAATTAATATTCATCTTGTTTATAGAGTGAATTTTTTTGGAAAAAGGGGATCCAATTGAACCCTCCATCGAGCTTACGTCCGCCAGTGCATATGAATCAAGCTTCATGCGTCGCTAGCAGCAAATCTAATAATATTTCGGGTTACTTTGTTTACATAGTTTGTTTTAAAGGAAGGTTGCTCCGGAAAAAATCTAGTATTGTTCTTCCAGTTGAAGCCTTGAACCCTGAAGATAGATTTTCTACCATTATTATATTGCAACATGAAGATTAAGGCATCTTAAAAGCAAGGGATTTTATGTAGCAAGAGAGAAGTAGTGAACTTTAACGAGAGGTCTACATTTGCAAACCCAAGATGAGGACTCACCATCTCATTCAAGGTATTTAAAATTTACGCTTCTCCTAGTTGGTTCGTTTTCTTAATGCTTGATATCAATTCTTTTTGTGGAAAGGTTAATAAATTTTGGTTGTTATATTTGATGCATGTCTCATTTGTACTTGTTTGATATCAATAAATTCATGCACGTCGTAACAATTTACCTGAGCATAAAATTACATCCACTTCAAATTCATTTTTTTCAATTAAAGCTTGCGGTTAGCACAAGTGCTCCACTTATGGGTCGTTTGGTAGGTGATATAAGAGATAATAATGTCGGGACTGGATCGGAGGTTATTTTATCCCCGGTTGATTTTCAAAATTCGGAATTAACAATCGACATTAATTTATACCATATTATGGTATTATTCTATTCCGTATTGAGGGTGAAATAATAATCCCGAGATTATTTATTTCCGGGATAAAATACTACAATGACAAAGATACCATTTTTCAAGGCTCTTCCCCCAAAGTCCTTTACAAAAGTTAAGATTAAAATTGGAAATAAAAGTTTATCCTAGCCTATCTAGTATACACCAAACACATATTTCATATTATATCTCATATATCTTATTTTTGATCCTATGCACCAAACATCCCCCAATAAAAATATATCCATTAAATAATCTCACTAATATTTAATCCCCATATTATAATTTCGTAATAACTTGTTCCACAACCAAACGTTCTCTGAGATGACCAGCTGTTAAGATAAAAGGGTTTCCGCATGGAGGTACTCTAGTATGCCAAACTTAACGGACTATTAGTGCTCCATTGAATATATAAGGGATCATTTTAGGTCTACCCTCAAAGATAAGGGGTCATATTTGCGCTCAATGCAGTTCAATCCTTTTCCTCAAATAGAAGTGGTGACGCCAATGTAAATGGTATCTGTAAATGTAAGTAGGTTTGTGTATTATCTGACTCCTTCTTTGACTTTGAGCTCCTGTATGATGTTTCTTTATGAGACATTTTCATAAAATACTGCTGCTTTTGATTGCTCCATTCTTTCTCGATCCCTGCATCTAATTGCTTGGGCCTTTTTCTACCTTGTCATATGCATTACCTTTAAAAAATACAGTATATTTACCTTCATGCTTAATGGTTGAAATTTTTCCATTTAGTTCCCCTCTCCCCCCTTAAAAAACAGTTAGAAAAACTCCCAAGTATAATCTAAGTATATAGATCGAACCAATAAATTATGTAGCTTAAGAAAAAGATCTACATAATTGAGCATAAGCCAAAAAATCTTATTGTGGACTCAACGGTAAGAGGAGAAAAGAAATAATGAAGAATTAATCAAAATAGCTATTCACCTAATGTCTTAAACTAAAAATAATCGATATATAATATAATTAATATACACTAATTTAAAAAGATAAACATTGAATGTGACAAACTGTTTAGGTAACGTTTGAAGTGGTAATCCTTTATTCCTTTCCTTAAATGAGAAAATAGAATTCTTCATTCCTTGATCATCGAATACTTGATTTTTCCAGTGTGGAGCCCATAAAAAGCCAGTGAAACGGCGGGCCAACGGTCAGAAAAGCAACTGTTAGAAATAGAGAAAATTGCGGACAGCTGCTCACCATTTGCTTTCTGCAAATCCTCGTAATCTGCGTGTGAAAAAGTTAACTCTTGTAGGACATCAAATTCTTTTACATCTAAAACCTTCTTTCAAAGTAAAAATCCTTAGCAATGGCTAACCAATTAAGATTACCTTTTCTCAGCTTCAACCATCTAACAATATACCTCATTCTGCTACTATCACAATCCCAGCAAATTTTATCAACATGTCGCAATTTCTGTAACAACATTCCTATAAATTACCCATTTAGCATCGACGATGGTTGTGGCGCGCCACAATATCGCCACATGCTAAATTGCTCAGCCACTGATTTATTCTTCCTAACACCATCAGGAAATTACAAAGTCCAATCCATAGATTATGACAAAAAAACTGTGACCATTTTCGATCCATCAATGTCCACTTGTTCAATCTTACAACCTCACCATGACTTCAAAATGTCAGAAATTCAATCAGCTATAATCCCACCTTCACCTGATACAATTTTCATTCTCATGAATTGCTCTATTGATTCACCAGTACTTAACCATTACAAATCAGTCTGTTTTAATTTCTCTGGTCATTCTTGTGACGAACTTTACGGATCGTGCACGTCGTTTAAGTTGTTTCATTTGCTGTCGAATAGTACGCCGGCTTGTTGTTTTACGAGTTATGAGACGGTGAAGTATATGAGCATGGATATATTGGATTGTACACATTATACGAGTGTGTATAATTCGGATAAATTGGAGGGAGTTGGACCTTTGGATTGGCTATATGGGATGAAGTTGTCTTTTAGTGTCCCGGATACAGGATGTGAACATTGTGCTAAATCTGGTGGAACTTGTGGATTTGATGTGGAGACTGAGATGGCACAATGTATTTGCTCAACCACTAGTAATTCTACCAGAGACTGTGGTAAGTGAGACAATCCTTTCTTTTGGTTTAGTCAAATTTATTCACTTTAGAATTTAACTAATGTACACTGATAAGGTGAATGAATTTTACTTTATCAGTGTATTTAATTATAACTAGTGTTTTTTTTGGGCTACATTTTAAGTAATCAAATTAGAATTACTCCGTAAATTTCATAAATTGTCATATAACTATGACTTTTTTTATTAAAGTCATATAACTTTGTTTTCTCACACAAAAATCATATAACTGTGATTTTTTTCTAGGGCTGTCCAAAAATCGAACCGAAACAGTTAATCGAACCGAACCGATGGCTTATTGGCTTATTGGTGATGGGGAACGGATTGAGATTTTATAATTAATGGCTTAACGGTTTGGGGGCGAATTACTCGATTTTCTTATCGGGTAAACCATTAATCCATTAAGAATTTTTATATTTACACTTTTATTCTATGTATATAAAGTACTATTGAAACTCTAAATGGCTAAATCCCTAATTTCTATTTCCTAATTCTCAATTGATTACTGAACTAATGTGCTTTTCTGGTTTTACAAATTTTGTTAATATGTATTGTGTGTGTAGTCTTGGTGTTGATAAAATGGGATGTATGTGTAATTGAGAATGCCCGGAATGTTCATGTGTTATGCATCTTGCATGTATTTGGGGTGTGTAAACTGTAAAGTGAAGGTGTGAGAATATAAGGACGAAAGGAATATCTGTTGGTTAATATGTGTATGGCAGTGTGTAGTCTTAGTATTGATAGAATGATTGTTCCAATATTTTAAATTTGGTTTAGCCGATAAGTCGCCCGATTACGGTCCGATAATTGTTAATCCGATACCAATTCGCCTGTTGACTTATTGGATGGCTAGCGGATTATTATATTTATAATCCGATAACCGTTAAGTCGAACTGTTAAGTGTAATTATCCGCCCGATAAGCACCCCTACTTTTTTCTACTAAAGTCATATAACTTTGTTTTCTCACATAAAAATCATATAACTATGATTTTTTTCCACCAAAGTCGTATAACTATGCTTTCTCACACAAAAATCATAAAACTTTTACTAACTCACACAAAAATCATAGTGATTGGAAAATATAATTTTCAGTAGTATTTTCTTATTTTGTGCTTTGTTATTTTCTTATTTTTAGTCACATAAATAATAATTCAATTAAAATAGGGATGAGCCAACCCGACCTGGCCCACCCTACCCATACTCATATATAAAAATTAAAATAATACTAAAAATGAATAGTAAATCCTTCAAAATATGATACTTCTATCTTTTATTTTTCTTTTCAAGATTTTTATTCAAATTAATAGCATTTTTATTTCAAATGCTCTCTAATTATACCTTTTATTTCTTTTCTTTTTTTGTCAGAATCTCGTGCATTCTGAACTAAGCTTCTTATGGGGAAAGAATTCACTTTTACTATTATTTTAACTTACGTATATAAGTATGTCGGACTGGGTCATTCCTATTTTAAGGGAAAAATATAAAAATTAATCGGTCGGCCTAAATTAATTGCATTTGCTAGCCAAAATATATATAGAATGTGCATATTATATGTATATAATACACACACACAAAGACACGCATATACATACACACACATATATATATATATATATATATATATATATATAAAATATTTTACCGGCTATTATTTTTGGGAACGACTAAAATATTCTCATAAATCTCCTATTTCAATTGATAATTATATATTAGATTGAAAATAAAAATAAAAAACATAAAATAAGAAAATACTTCCGAAAAATTTGTTTTCCGACCACTATAATTTTTTTGTGAGTTAGTGAAAATTTTGTGATTTTTGTAATGAGGCTACTATGAAATATTTACTCATGGGTGGGGCAAGCTCTTCTATTCTAGTTAATGGTTTCTTTTGACTATATGGTTCATCCGGGGGAGGAGGGGGGGGGGGGGGGGGGGGGGGGGGGAGAGTGAGCTTCAAGAAATAGTAAGAAAGCAAAGTTATATGATATTGAAAAAAAAAGTCATAATTATATGATTTTTGTGTGAGAAAATAAAGTTATATGACTTTAATGAAAAAAACTCATAGTTATATAACCATTTGTGAAATTTACCCCAAAATTACTATATAAAGTTACATATAGTTGTAGAATATTTTAATTTTTGATATAAACTGAAGTGAAACTCTTTACAGTGCGATTACTGGTATGTACGTAACTAATAAATTTACCTTTTTTTTTTGCAGCTGGGGGCAGAGAATCAAACTTTGCTGAGAGTTACCGAGCATCCTCATTTCCACGACTACAACTACTGTACATCTTGGCCCTTGGGGCCATTTCTTACCGCATCGTATCGAGACGATGAGTCTCTTCTATAAGTTTTTTTGGTTTTTTTCTTCTCTTTCTGTATTTTATCTTTCTAAACTAATTATTACTAATTCACGTTGTCTAAGTTTGGCTTTTTTATTCTTGTGTACACTCGGGAACGAATAACACTATCAGAAACTCAAAAATTGAAGTAGTTATTCAATCTTGTGGCATTGGAATATTTTCATGCATGTTTATAGCCATCTCATATTCTTCAACTCATTCTGAAGACGAAGATAGAAAATTAAAGTGAGGAAAAGATGGTTGATTGGGAGAAAGGGAGAGAAAAGATTTATATGATCGTCTAGACAATTATTAAGTAAAAAAAGAAGTTTACTCCGTATACGTGCAAAAGAAAAAACCTAAGCGAAATATTGAAGTAGTTAGGGTGTGTTTGGTACTAAGGAAAATGTTTGATATGGAAAATATTTACTAGAAAATGTTTGATATGGAAAATATTTACTAGAAAATGTTTTCACGGAAAATGAGTGGTTTTATCACTTATTTTCTCTTGTTTGGTTGGTGAGTGGAAAACTTTTTTCGGAAAAATATTTTCTAATGTTTGATTATAGAGTAGAAAATATATATTTTTTTAGAAAAATATTTTTTATGCTACTTTCCTCACCCCCTTCCCCCAAATCCCCAGGTTTCCTGCCCCCCTCCCCCCAAACATTCTCATGGCTCTTTTCTTCAAGAATTTAATTATTCTTCTAAAAATTCACACAAACTCAAAGGAACTAATGTGTTAGTTTACTTTTTGTGCAAAAATATTGAAATTTGTGCTTCATAGCTAAAAAGAAAATACTCTTCTTTAGGTTGAAAAAAGAAAAAGTACTCTTTCTTCAATATAAAAATAAAGTATTTATTTTATTGAATAAAAAAATTACTTTTTCTACATCATAAAAAAAAACTCATTTTGTTGAAATGTGTAGGCATATAAATTTTATTAAAATTAAATTTATAAAAGAATTTGGATTATATTTTAAAATTTAAGATATATTGGTCCAAATAATTACTATGGGCTAATAAATTGAATTAATTATATAAGTCCAATATATATGAATTAAATAAATAAGTCTTAATCAATTGGGCTAGCCCATTTAATTGGGCTAAAGTGATGAGACCACTTCGTTAAGCCTAAGATGTCATCTTCCTAGAGGTCCAGTTTGGTGCCACATATCAAATGACGTGGCGCGCCAAATCAAATGGAAGAGCCAATAGGATCGTGCCACATGTCGAAATGACAAGGCATGCCAAGTCAAATTAAAAGGTCAGTGAAATCGCGCCACATGTACAAGTGACATGTTCTGGCCAATCAAATGCGGCCTTGTCACACTTCAATTTGATTGGTCGAAAAGAGTTTATTCTTATCATAACTCTTCCCTCCCACAACTATAAATAGGGTCTTCATAACTCAGAAAAGACACCAGAATTTAACGCTGCGGATTTCTGTAAAAGCTACAAGCATTTAAGTGTTCTAAGGATTAAAAGATCAAGACGAATATTCAAGAACAAGATTCAAGCCCTTGGATTAAAAGTACGTCAAGATCAAGATCAAGATCAAGCTTCAAGCACTTGGATTAAAATAAAACAAAATTCAAGATTAAGCTCGAAGGCTCTTTTATTTACCATTGAAAAGAAGAATCAGAGGATTCATAGAGATTGTAACACTCAAATACTTGAAATAAAATACTACAATTGTTGCAATATTTTTCGGTCCTGATTTTATTTTCTCGACGCAATTTATTGTCTATAAATTCTGGCACGCCTAGTGGGACCAGTTTTGGCCTTTATCTCTTCCTCCTGTAAATCAAAAACTCCAAGTTTTAAAATTATTTGTTGCGTTGGTCGGGCACTTCAAGTCTCGTCTTCAAGTTTCGGCAAGCCTACACCTCGACAAACCTTGAAGTAGGGAGCATTTGTAGACATCGAAATTTTAAACGATCAAGACAAATCCTAAATTAAAGATACTACGGGACTCTTGAAATCCTATGAGTCTATTAGGGTTTCTTGGAGGTTACTCTACCCTAAACCCTAACGCATACCTATAAAAAGGTCACATATTCCCTTTGAAGAGGCATCTCAAAAAATGGGGATCATCTCCAAAATCCCATAAACTCACGTGATATTCACAAAGAGATCGGAATTGACCAGATAATTCTTGATAATCAAATAATTCAAGAAGATCCACAACATACTTCATGGTTATCAAATAAATCCATGAAATCCCGCATCATCCTACGTTGGAGAGAAAAATCAAAGGAACAAACAAAATTGTACCCCCATCATTTTATCAATAAAATTATGTTTCTTCATATTTATATTGTGGTTGCAATTTATTTTTGTATCACATATAATTTGTTGCAAACGAATTGGCACTCAGTCTGAACTACTATATGACTTGATCCTCTTCACCGAGGTACGTAGGCAGCTTAGAGTTTCATTCTGAGTTCAGTCGCATGAGTTCAAAAGATACATAGTTCCCCAATCATCGTTCGAACGAAGTACGATGAAATGTATCCATTCAATCAACACTTGAAAATCAAGTTGAGATACCATTCTTCTGTTAGGCTTTGGATCCCATTTGATTTAACGGGGGCAAGCTGCTATGGTAAAATAGTGTCTTCACTGAAATGATGATAATATTTGCATCAAAATCTGAGGATTCGCTATGTCTTCATGTTCGCATAACCTTCAAGTTTGTTGGTCTTCATATCCGCTCACTGCCCTAAAGAAAAAG
This sequence comes from Nicotiana knightiana, assembly GCA_005239525.1. Lineage (NCBI taxonomy): Eukaryota > Viridiplantae > Streptophyta > Magnoliopsida > Solanales > Solanaceae > Nicotiana > Nicotiana knightiana. The sequence continues at coordinate 74,772 of ML410706.1, forward strand.
GGAAGAGTAACAATCGCAATCTTGAAAGAGAGCATGGATAAGTAAAAAAAAAAATGGCCTCAGACGTAAAAAAAGAGGATGTCTGTGTCGGACTTTTTCTAAAGGTTTTCATTGCGAACTTTTAAAGGTGTTCGTTTCGAACTTTTAAAGGCATTAGATTTTTAAAGATTTTCGGTGCGAACTTTTAAAGGTGTTCGTCTCGAATTTTTAAAGGCATTCGGATTTTTAAGGTTTTCGTTTCAAACTTTTAAAAGGCGTATGTTTTGAACTTTTAAAGGTGCTCGTCTTGAACTTTTAAAGGTGCTCGTGGCAAACTTTAAAGGGTCCCCACTGCGAACTTTTAAGGATCTTCGCCATGAATTTTTAAAGGTATTTATCGCTGACTTTTATGGGCTTCGCCGCAAATTTTTAAGGTCATCATCGCGAACTTTTAAGGATCTTCGCCACTAATTTTTAAAGGTCTTCATTGCGTACTTTTAAAGTCTTCACCACAAACTTTTAAAGGTCTTCGCTGTGAACTTTTAAAGATCTTGACCACGAGCTTTTAAGGATCTTTGCAAGAACTTTTATTGGTGTTCGCCATAAATGTTAAAGGTCTTCATCGCGGACTTTTATGGGCTTCGCCGCAAATTTTAAAGGTCTTCATCCCGAGCTTTTAAGTGTGTTCGCCACAAATTATAAAGGTCTTCATCGCTTGCTTTTATAGGTCTTCACCGTGAACTTTTAAAAGTTTTCACCATGAACTTTTAAAGGTCTTCACGATAAACTTCTAAAGATCATGACCACGAGCTTTTAAGGATCTTTGCGTGAACTTTTATTGGTGTTCACCATAAATTTTAAAGGTCTTTATCGCTAATTTTTATGGATTTTCACCACAAATTTTAATGATCTTCATCACGAACTTTTAAAGGCCTTTGTCTCGAACTTGTAAAGGACTTTGTAGTTTTACGAAGTTACTTCTAAAAAGAAAAAAGAGATAGCAGAGTAAAACAAAAAATAAAAGCACAAAAAAGAAATTACCTTCACGTCAATGCTTCCGAGTCCACAAAACTAGACTCAGATAAATTGCAAATATGCAAATTGATACTGAACAAAGATGAGCTCATGGGTTTATATGGATTTGAGAAGCAAGAGAGGTTCATTGTTTGGCAACATGGGAACAAGTAGTAAAGCAACTGTAATTGTTTGATACTAACACGGTCTAGGAGAAGGTATTCGAAAAGGATTCAGATCTGTATAATCCGTCTTTGGATTTGTTTGGCGGCGACAGTAATTTGTTTGCAACACGGAATCAATAATGCATAGTTATCCCTTTAACCAAGTAATGTTGGCACCAAATTCCATTAAACAAGGAAGGTCTTTGAAAAGAATACAAATTGTTATCACGTGGATGCACTTTTCTAAATTATGAAATAGTGGAATTTCCAAGTAATATTATATTCAAGTACCAAAGTATGCCTAACCAACATGGCTTATCTTTATTCTTTTCTAAGGAATATACTTACTTTTAAATCCCATAGTCAAATTATTTTAAGCAGCTGGCATAATTTATGCAATACAAATGGACCACAAAAAAATACCTGTTTTGAGGTGAGTTGATCCGAGGATCATTCACAGGTACTTCAAGCCTCGCCTTGAGGTTTATTAAATTTACACCTCAAGTAAATATTGAAGTTGGGGGCATTTGTAGGCATATAAATGTTTTTAAAATTAAATCCATAAAAGAATTTAAATAATATTTTAAAATTCAAGATATATTGGTCCAAATAAATATTATGGGCTAATATAATTAAATTAATTATATAAGTCCAATATATATGGATTAAATAAACAAGTTTTAATCCATTGGGCTAGCCCATTTAATTGGGCTAAAGTGATGAGCCCACTTCATTAAGCCCAAGATGTCATCTTCCTAGAGGCCTAGTTTAGCGCCACGTGTCAAATGACGTGGCACGTGCCAAGTCAAATGGAAGAGACAATAGGATCGTGCCACATGTCAAAATGACAAGGCATGCCAAGTCAAATTAAAAGGCCATTGAAATCGTGCCACATGTACAAGTGACATGTTCTGGCCAATCAAATGCGGCCCTGTCACACTTCAATTTGATTGGTCGGAAAGAGTTTGTTCTTATCATAACTCTTGCCTCGCACAACTATAAATAGGGGTCTTCATAACTCAGAAAAGACACCAGAAGTTATAACAATAAGCAAGAGGAAGCTCGTGGATCAAACGTTGCGGATTTCTCTAAAAGTTACAAGCATTCAAGTGTTCTAAGGATTAAAAGATCAAGACGAAGATTCAAGAAAAAGCTGAAATCCCTTGGATTAAAAGTACGTACAAGCTTCAAGCACTTGAGTTAAAATAAAATAAAATTCAAGATTAAGCTCGGAGACTCTTTTATTTACTCTTGAAAAGAAGAATCAGAGGATTCATAGAGATTGTAACACTCAAATACTTGAAATAAAATACTACAATTATTGCAATATTTTTTGGTGCTGATTTTATTTTCTCGACGCAATTTATTGTCTACAAATTCTGGCACGCCCAGTCGGACCAGTTCTTCCCTTCATCTCTTCCTCCTTTAAATAGAAAACTCCAAGTTTGAAAATCATTTGTTGCGATGGTCGAGCACTTCAAGTCTCGTCTTCAAGTTTCGGCAAGCCTACACCCGGACAAACCTTGAAGTAGGGGGCATTTGTAGATATCAAAAATTTAAATGATCAAGACAAATCCTAAATTAATGATACTACGGGACTCTTGAAATCCTAGGAGTCTATTAGTGTTTAACCAAATAATTAGACCCTTTGATTAAAGCTATTTTTAAGATGAACACGGGTTACTGATAATCAAGGAAATAGAAAAAAATGAATAACATACAATATTGCAGAAATATAGAAAAGCGAAGTCAATTATATTCGAGAATCAGATGCCTTTACAAGCTGTATTCCCCTCCCTTATATAGGAGATTCTTATAACGTACAACTCTTGCTATGGTTGCTCATTAATGACTAATTATGACATTAATGAGGCATTACAAAGGATAACAGTAATTGGGCTACGGTTGCATAACGTTCGAGTAATCAATTGCGGGTCTTTGAATCTGCCCATAGCTTTGTCTAGATTCATTCTGACCGTGCTTCTCCCCTGTTTTGATCAGGTTGAGTTTCCCGTGGCTGATAAGCTCGAGGGTTTACTGAATCGTGCCTCTTTGTTCCGTACCTCTTCAAAGAATCACATCCAGCTGTCGCGTTTTCCTGTGTCCACGTGACTGGCTGAGTTGTCAAAAGCTAGCTTACATGTGAAGCTCTTTTTTACCAATACAGATAGTTCCCCCACTTACCATATATTTAACGATTAATATTTGGTAAGTGGATATTCATTTATGGCGGGAATATTTTGCCGCCGCTTTTCCTCGAATCATTGTATCCTTCTCTGCACCATAGGCGTCGTTTGTCACTTCCATTTAATGCTCATACCACGTGTCCTTTTCGGATTGGTTCTGCATTTACTCGGCACCTTTTAGGGCTTTTTGCGGATGTGCCAGTTCCGAAGTGACATCTTCAATTATGACTTTTCATCATTATTTTTCTTTTTTCCCCATGTTTGACGGTTGTCCTCAAGTATAAATACATTTCTTCTTTTCTTTGCTTCCAAGAAACACTTTTCTAACTATGTCTTTTGTAAAGAACTTTTTTCTTGCCTTTGTAAACATGTCTTCTTCAAACCAACCTCAGGGAGTAATAGATATTGAAAGTTTAATGCCATCTTCTGCTCCGACTAGGAGTTGGAGGGGTGGTAGACTTAGAAGTCTAGGATCCACTCCTTCGAGGGGCTCCTCTTCTTCTCAGATAGTTCCTTCTCCTTCCACTAGATCTCTAGTTTCTCCAAGGTTTAGGGTTTCTCGGTCTTTGTCTAGAGGTAGAGGCGAACGCCTTCATGAACCTAGAGTTGATTAAATTGTCCTGCTGAGTTTGTTTTTGCTAGGGATAGTCAAGTTCTTGTAGACCAATCTTCTTCTCTTGAAAGTGTCGAAAGATATTCAACCCTTATAACCGTGGGTCAGATTTTCCTTGTTCGTAGGGAGTTCTTTTGGAGGTTTGACTTCACTGTCTATATTCTTAATAATAATCAAAGAATAACGTCTTACAAGACGGGATATTCTTTTGTTTATATGTACCCTTTCACTCTAGGGTTTAGACCCCCCATTGACCCAATCATAATTGAGTTCTACCATTTTTTCNAGGTTGGTACCTCCGGTATGTTACTGTACCCACTGTTGGTTAGTGGGTGAAGAAAATCTTCCCTTCCCTGAGAAGTGGAATCGCGCACATGAGTATGCTTTAGCTCACATTTGTTTACTTTTTCTCGTTTGACTTGAGATGTCTTATTAACACCGTATCTATTTCTTCTTCTCTCAGCAATCATGAATACTGTTGAGAATGTCTCCGGTATTCGTGATTGGGTAGAAAAATTGTTGTCCGTTTCTCCTTTAGAAGAGAGATCTTGGAAGTACCTCGCTGGGAGGTATGGTTGGTATGTAAATACCCACGGTAAGTGAAGCTCTTGTTCTTGCTTCTTTCCTTACTCGAGTCTCTTCTTTCTTTATCGTTTAACTTTTTCCCTTTTAATAGGGTTCTCCGCTCGTGGGGTGTCTGCTTCATCTATCCCGAAGATGTCTTTGGCTCAGGCCCAAGAAATTATTGTTGGTTCATCTTCCTCGAAGAGGAAGATTGGTGAGTCTCGTTCCGTAGAAGAAGAAGAAGAAGGTGCTTTAGTGCACATGCCACGGAGAGGGCGGGTGGTTTCAGATGATGAGCTTACACCCTTAACCTTTCCTTCCGTGTCTGTGATTGATCCCTCTATCCTTGATGATGTTTCATATTCCCCTATTCATGAGGGTGTTGATCTTGCTCCTGACGATGTCCCTTTGGCTGTTGTCTTTCCTGTTTCTTTGAGAGAAGCTGTCTCGTCTATTCCTTTGGCTATTTCGGCTTCTGCTGTTGCTTTGCTCGTAAATTCCTCGACTCTTCAACCCTCCGTGCCTGGTGCTTTGCCCGTGGCTTCTCCAGCTCCTCAACCCTCCGTGCCTGTTGTTGTTCCATCTCTGCCTGCTTCCATGCCTTCCGTTAGGGAAGTAGGGTCTTCCAGTAGAGAGATGCGACATATGGTAATAGAGGTTCCAACTGAGGGTATATTTTTAAGAAAACGGGTGAGCCCGAAGTATGGCTCAAGCCTTTGATAGGTCCCTCTGAGAAAGAAAAGCTAGCCAGCCACGGTGCTCTTACATGGGCCAATGAGGTCGTGCATACTTCTTTGAAGGTATGATGCAAGTTATCCTCTTTCATTTTCGTATATGAAATTTACCATATCTGACTGGTTTATTTCTTGTAGATTAACCTTATAGGCATGGAGCTTATGAAGAGGATTTCAAACACGGACCAGGAGACAAAAGAGTTGTAGGCCGATGTTGATAATTGGAAAGCACAGTATGATAGCCTAAGGATTGACATGGATGTTTTAGAAGAGGAAAGGAGTACCTTGAAGCGGCAGATGAGACTCATGGAAGCAGAACTGGCAGTAGAGAAGGATTCTTCCAGTTAGGCTGATAAAGACAAGAGTGTTCTGGAGTCTGCGTTCGCTGAGCAGTTGTCCCGTGCCTCAGAGGAGATTAGAGACTTGAAAAACTTGTTGGGGCAGAAGGAGGAATACTCAGGCGAGCTCGTGCAATCACTCACTCGTACTCAAGAAGACCTTCGTAAGGCTTTAGACAAAGCTCAAACTTTAGAGGAGTCGATTGTACCGTTAAGGGCCGCCCATAAAGCTGCGGAAGCGGAGAAGGACGGATTGAGAGATGAGCTTCAAGTATGGGCAAAGGATTATGAAGATCTTAAAGAGGTGGCTGCTGTCGATGTGAGATGGGCGTACATGAACTGAGGACCTCGATCTGATATAATGGACACCGGCAGACCGTGCAACCGGACTATCTCCGGAATGTAGATCTGGGCCAACCTCTCAGAAGTATATGTAGTAGCCACTGGAATGAAATGTACCGATTTGGTCAACCTACCCACAATGACCCAAACCGCGTCAACCTTTCGCGAGGTCCGAGGTAACCCAACCACGAAGTCCATAGTGATGCGCTCCCACTTCCACTCGGGAATGGGCATCTGCTGAAGTAGGCCTCCTGGCCTCTGGTGCTCATACTTAACCTGCTGGCAATTAAGACACCTAGAGATATACTCCACAATGTCCTTCTTCATCCGCCTCTACCAGAAATACCGCTTCAAATCACGATACATCTTCGTAGCACCAGGATGAACAGAGTACCGTGAACTGTGTGCCT